>JAFFZH010010317.1:0-11751 GCA_018420115.1 Euura saliciscinereae | reverse complement strand
CTCTGCTGAATTGAGAATACCAAGCGGCATCCTTTTGTATTTTTAATTCTATGTACCTTGATTCGAGCACCTGTAATTGTATTAACCCAGTTTTGATATGTCTAGGTTTCTTGCTGATTATTGACAGTGATTGAAGTCTGTATCCATGAACTTGTCATCAGAATCTGTCTGTGTGATTAGATAATACGATGATTGACGCAACAGGCACCGGCGACATCTGTTTCATTTGACATCTTGCAATAAGCGGAATTATTTTGCTGCTAGTTTCATCAACTCAGTATGTGCACTCTTTTGAATATCAGTAATTTAATCACAGAAAGTTGTATGATCTCTGGAGGAAAAATCTGGACATAATGTTATACACGTCAAAAATTTTCATTTTCTACAGAGACTTTTTGAGAATTTTTTCAGATTTTTCGGTTACGGCCATCGATGTGTTGAAAAAAAAAATTTTGAAAACTCGCTACGCGCGCAAATTTATTTTAAAAAATCTGAAAAAAATTCTCGCTGCTATTTAGACTCGGAAGAATGACACAAAAAATCACTGGCAAGATCTGAGAGGTCGAGGGTCACCGGCAGGTCGATTTGGCATGGAATGCCACACGTAGATTCAGCACCGGTAATAATTCAATCAACGTTATGCAGAATGCTTGTAAATTGTTTGAGAAGTTCAATTGCCTTATGATTATTACGCCCAAATAAGCGAAGATTTAAAAAATTTCATCAGTTTACAGTGTACAGTTTACAATAATGCCATCCAAATTAGAATCTTTCAGATTCACTTTGGACAGAAATGTAAGGTGGTGAAACGATCTAACGAAGACATCTTTAGTAATTGGCCCTGTATTGTTCACAGCTGACACGACAGTCCCAGCAGATGGTCCAATGAATTATGATTCGACAGACAGCATCCATTGACGTACTGGCAATTCTTCACCCCTGTCCGAGAAGTTTTAGCTAAGCTACTGAGGAGTTTGAACAATTTGCTAGAAATCTCTGACAACCATATAATTGTCAAGCATTTATGGTAAGTATTCTCTAATCAGCAATTCATTGAAATTGGATCAGATTCGGGAAAATGTATGGGTAAATTATTCTTATATTCTATAGATGTTCGAGACGTTAATCTTGAGAATTGGAGGAAGATGATAGCAGAACGAAGGATTCTCTGGAGCCATTTGAATATCTGCGGACGTAACGTTCTCTATACATGTCCGAAACTGTATTGAGTTCACCGTTGCATAATTCTTCAAAATGTGGTAATTGCAACAAGCCTCTAAATTTTTTTTTCAACTTTGGCCTGAAAATTGTATTTCCTATGTTTTGTAAGGATGATTGCTGCACTTTTTGTATGGTATACACATTTATGTATGCTATCTACATTTTATTAAATAGGTATTATCAATTCTGGCTTTGAATAACAAGAATGTCGAAAACAATCAAATTTGCTTCTGGTCAATTTGATATTGGCGTGGGTTAGAAACCCGACATCGACGACGTTCTATCCTTCTTATCGACAGTGGACAATTGTCATAAACCCTCGTCGATGAAGTAGAAATTTCCACACGGTTTTCTCAACTGGCACGCTTCTATATAACACGTGTCTTCAGAATAATTATTGTTTCGTTTTAGCGGGCTCGGATTGTTACTATTGATACTGAACCGAACAATATTAGTATTTTTATCCAAAAGGGCTATAAGACGTGACCGAATGTAATTGTATCTGACATTACTATTTTTCTCGAAAATGGCTGCGACATGTGACCGAATGTGGCTAAAATCGTTTATTTCTTTCGAAGTTTAGTATAACAATACCAGTTTTCGTATTAAAAAAAAAAACACAAAAATGACAATAATAAAAAATTCTCGTGCAGAACTTGAAACACAAAAGAAACGTGAAAAACAAAAGCGTGGTCGTCTCTCACATAACTTGAAAGAGTTGAAATTTTGTGTAAACTTAGATGAGGAAACTTGGCAGCGGATAAAGCCTGTGGAATCAATTTACAAAGATGGTTGCACTTACGTGCACCTAAACCCACCGTGGTCGGTTATCGTCAGAAAAGCGATATATGCAAAACATCCATTGCCGTGTGCGTGGAGTTTTTCAAAAGCACAAGTCTATAAACGGCAAGACTCTTCGTACTTTAAATTCTTCGGGTCTTGTAAAGAATGTAAAGCACGGATAGACGGTGAGTGCAAGGAAATACCAATTCCTGAAACTGGCATCAAGATATTCATCACTACCTCAGACACAACCGGAATACCACACTTCAAAAGACTAAGATTGGCAGGAGGTGAGAGAAAAGAAGCAAAACAAGATTTGAGGGGCATAAAAGCATCCCATTACAAACAACTAAAGGCCAATGAAGTGTTGAGTGAGTCCGGCACAGCACCGCCGTTCTTGAATAGTACGAACGTATATCGAACTGCACGGCAGGAAGCTAAGGATGAAGATATCGGACTAGCTGCATTTCCAGGAGATCCCATCACCTCAGCACTCTCTATGATGGATCAGAAACCGAGTATCCGAGAAATATCGACAGTTCCACTAATTGTTTGGTATTGGACCGATAATCAGTTAGAATTATGGAACGAAGCAGCGAAATTGAAGATTTTCGTCTCTTTGGATGCCTCTGGACGTTTTGTAAAAGCTGTCGACGTATTTGATGGCCATAAAAGTGGTCACGTATTTCTCTTCAATATTGTAATCCGTCTGGGAGGTAAAATATTCACTCTTGCTCAAATGCTTACCGACTGTAGCGACACGCTCTGCATTTCCACATGGATTTCTGCTTGGATAAACAGCGGGGCATCCATACCCGAAGAAGTAGTAGCAGACTGTTCAATGGCTCTTTTAAATGCCATCTGCTTGGCTTGCAACGGCTGTTACTACCATGATTATCTCTCGAAATGCTACAGATTTTTAATACAGCAAAATGACACTCTACCTCGCTGTCTAATCAAACGGGATCGAGCACATCTCATAAAAGCTGTACTGAGATGGAAATGTTTTTCGGGACATAACTGGGTAAAGAGTGATTTTTATGCCAGGTGCATTGCTTTTTCGTTGGAGTTAGAGGACTTTCAGCTTTTACAGCAAGTAATGACAGCGATGTTTGTCGTCTGTCAAAGTGAGAACGCTGACGAAGGTACAGAATGTTGCAACAGGAAATCTTGGCTAGAAAAAAAAATTCAGACGTTCGATCACAGCAGGTACTACGAGAAGAAAGACAATTTCGAGAGTGACGCTGAAGAAGGAGACGATCCCAAATTTAACAACAAACGTGGCGATCGCAATGAAGTTTCAAAATTCGTGCATGAACTTTATAATTCCAGCTTACTCTTGTGTTCGAGTAATGCCAGCGCATTGACTTCTGTAGCGAACAACTATTACTTACCGAAGATCACTAACAACCTAATAATGTTGTTCGAGCAATTTCCAGCCTGGACGAACGTAATGCGCAAACATTATTCATCTCCAAATACTGTTTCGACATCTACGGGATCCGAATGCTACTATAGAATAATGAGACGCGATTACGGTTTCAATTCGCCAATTTCATTAAATAGGTTCCTGTTAAACCACCTTCGCATTATCGATGGTGCCACAAAATTAGGACGCGGCATTATTAAACAACTTACATCTACATCAGCAGGAAACAACGTGGGTAATAATCAAAAGCAGATGGGTATCCTTCCAGTAAGTAAAAAGAACTTGAACCCACCCGATACAGGAGAAAAAACTGACTTGAAGCTGAAGGAACTGCAACTTACTGAAGACGAAGGAAAACTTGAAGAAAAATGTAGTGGCAAGGTATTGGATTCGTCGGAGATCGATAGAACAAATGTGGCATCATTTGATAATTCTCCTGGCAACCTGGTGGATCACTATCTGCGTGCTAATAGACGCTATATTACAGTAGCTCAGTACCTTTCAAAAAAAAATTCCTTTTGCGTACTTGAACACCACGTACTGTGGTCGAACGAGTTCTGTACCTTGAAGCCGAAGAAATGGATTGATGGCTCCGTCATTGATAGCTACATGATTATCAACAGTAAAGACTGGAACGACGACGTTTCATTTTTTCCCACCTGTCAGACAATCTATATGATTGGTGATTATCACGTACAAAAAAAACCCGAGTCGTGGCCAATGTACAATATCAATTTCGAGTTTTGTGGTATGGTGTTCTTACCGTATTGCTACAATTCCCATTGGTGTCTGTTGGTACTCAACATAAAAGAAAACACCATCACGCATCTTGATCCACTAATCAAAGCACACTCTGGAGATCGCGCTGTCGAAGCGTTTCGTAGATATCTTGGAGAGTGTAATCCGGAAGGAAGAAACAATCTATGCAGCATTGATTGGCAAATTATCTCTGCGACGAACGATCGACCGATGCAAAGAGATAGTTACAATTGCGCCGCTTTCGTGATGTATTATATGGATTGCCTTGCTAAGAGAGTGCCTTGCAATAATTTGGGTTTTGATCCGAATGCATATCGTAACGATATCGCCCAACAACTCATGTCATCATCAGAATCGATGAGTAATATGTGCCTGTACTGCATGAACGATAAGAACGGTGCATGTTCATCTTGTTGAATCTGTAAGAGATGGGTTCACAACGAATGTGTATCTAAACAAGAGAATAAGCTCAGTCGAGATAGAATAGTTCTGGAGGGTACATGTTCATTGTGCCTAAAACACTGAGTTCTCGTGGTTAGTAAATTGTTATTATTTGTGTTTCATTATATTGAAGTACACACGTGGTAGTTGAGATAGAAAACCTTCTAGTTCTGCACTTCCACACTGATTTAGCTCAACCGTAGAGATATAAATAGAAATACTTTTCCCTAAATTATAGATACGTTGAATCATTTTTCTTTTCCAATTGAATTACTTCAATACTTTCGTTCGAAGGGTTGCATAATTATTATTTCATATCACTATTATTTATAGAAATACAAGCACGCACAGAGACAGTGAAGTAACTTCGTCGAAAGTTCATTATCGATATGTTATCAACATATCTTGATGAAGCAATACTAAAACTATTGGATATAATAACAGATGTCGCACAGGACATGCTGACCGATGCTATTCAAGCCGAACATTCCCCTCTTTGATTTCTTCTTTATGCCATTTTTCCAGGTGAGGATAGAGATGTCTGTTGCAGTCAGCTTAAGGCGGAAGCAGAGACCTATACCATCCCTCTCGAGCAGCCATTCAGTCGATCCGTGACACACTCAGAGACGCAGAGATCCTTCGATTCAAGAGTGTCCACAACGAAAACTTGGGACTTCTGCATAAAAATGTTCCAACATTTTTTTGAACGTATTCAATGGATCAACAATCCAAGAAGAAACACTTTTACGACAAGGCCAGGTACCAAATCGTTCTATAAATATATGCCTACAAGAAAATTAATGCTGTTATATTAGTTTTATTCACTTGAGATCCACTATTCTACTCTATGGCTATGCTGTTACATGACTATCCTAACAACAAAATAGAATAAAGATTTGAAGCTTCTCTCTGACTGTATTATCTACGGATAACTAATAAAGAAAAATCTTCTTCCATAATTGATAGCAGGAAATCTTGCTGTGTTGAAAAATTAGGCTGATTTTCACCCTCTACTCATGCAATTTTTGTGTTCCAGGTGAAGGAGAAACTGAAAAAGAAAATTGTTGAAGTTCTACAGGTGGCTTTGATCCAGGGTCACTGGTGTATCGATGTTGGACAGCTATTATTTAGCATCGTGTTCACGCACAATTGCACTTTTAACCGTCTCGTCACATCCAATGAGATCCAAAACGTTAAAGATATTGTGAGAAGGTGAACCTGAGCCTACAGAATTAATAATAAGTATTGAGTATTGTGGTACAGGCATGTCGCAAGGAATAATCAAATTTTGTATTTTATTGGTGGTAGCAGCATAGTACAAGATTTATTCTTACTGACTTCAAACATATGGTTAGGTTAGCTTAATCTGAAAATATAAGTATGAATAGAATACTTGACATTTATAAACAATGGTTGAGTTGATTTTTTTATTTAAATTTTGATATCATTAACACGATCCCATAAAGGTACATACGTAAAATGAAAACATGAACCTTTTCTGCCAACAGCATTATATTTTATATCCAAATAACTTACACAGTATCTGAAATGGAGGAACTCCGAATCAAACTGACAAACATTCATGAACTACTCTACATTCGCCAATACTTGGCTAACTATTTTAGAAGTTAAATTGCCTGCATGATATAGTATATAACATATAATATAATAAAATATAATATAATATAATATAATATAATATAATATAATTTTGGTATCAACAGCATCGTTACTTATATCTTATCCTCATTTTTGATAACGCTTAAATTATATAACATACGATATAGCATTTAAACATAAAATACGACACAGTATTTGAAAAATATCCCTATCACATGACTGTATATAATATAGTATAATGACATAATATTAAATTGTCAATGGTAACATCAATCATAATAAAGATAATGATGGTAATAACTAATAATAATATCAATAATAATAATAATGGTAGTGTAGTAGTATTTGTAAGTAATTTATTTCAAGACTTCAGGATACGTAAAAACGGATTTTAAACATTAAAACTTTTTCTATGAAATACGTAAACAGTGTACTTGATATCTGTCAATTTTAATAATAATCAGAATGCCTGAATGAATGATGATAATGATGACATAAATATGGTTTCGATTTATTCACTCAGATGTTAATTTTTCAACTATCGGTGCTTACTTTCACATACATGATCAGAGCGATAGTCACTTTAGGTAATTTCCTTAGACCTTGAATTCTCTTTTGAATATCACTGCGCTTACTCCACGATCCTCGGATTGTTCGACAAAAAGCGATATACAGTTGATCATCGCTCGATTGACGGCCTATTATACCATTCAAAATGAACGTATTATTTTTCAGTTTGATGCGGTCGGGGATTACGTTTACAAAATCTGAGATGTTTCCTTTTTCAATATCAATCGTCAGGTATGGCCCAAAGTTGACTGCTGTAATTGCGACGTTTTTACATTGGCTACATATTGTTTGTTTCTCTTCGAAATATACCTGTAATTCCATTCCCAAATTCTGAATCTTGAACGAGGAAATCACGCTGAGTTCAATCAATATTTGATACGTGTGATGTTTTTTATCACAAAGGCTGCAATATACTTCTTCCTTAAATGAGAAATGGCGTGCCATCATTTTACTAAAAAACGATCCAACTTTTCCCGGGCAAGAAATAACATCTCCTATCCTGTTGCCGTAGTTGAACAAGAGTAGCGCTCTAGATTTGTACAGAGAAATCACATTTCCTGACTTGCAATAGTTTACGATAGCTTTCAAAAAATCAGGATCAGAACCCAGAGATAAATTTACTCGATTGTCACAATATGTTTGAAAATCTTTGATATTTTTATAGGCAAATGCTATCTCTTCAGCTATGCTATCGAATTTACATGTATCTTCGAGAACGTACTTTTTGGAGTGTATATGTCTCGGCTGTAAGCAATTCCCATTACGAATCAAGGTTTCTTTCAATCTTTTCTTAGAAGCAGCTTGCCCGTGATATATTTTCAGGGCTGGAAAAGGAGTCACATACTTTTTTTTACTCATGTTTTCAGGAACCTTGTTCTGTAATGGGAATTTTACATCCTCGATTTTTGGCTGCATAGAATAGTTGTGTTCGATGCTTATACAATTCATTTCTCGTACGCTCAATTCTCTACTTTGAATTCCTCTAGAATCTGCTGGCACTCTGTTAGATTTGATGCTTTCATCAGATGTGGACAACTGCCCTAGTTCTGTTCGGTGTTCTATAAAACCAACATCAGGTAAAGATTCCGATGAGTTGATGTAGATATTCATATCATCATCGACTATGTTACTCAAAAGTGATTTGTCTACCTCAATGGAGCCATTACCAGCAACTTTTTGGCTTATGCAGTAACTGTGCTGGGTCGTAATATCTTGAATCAGCTTTTTTTCTGTACCTGATTCTCTAGTCAGTGTATGTATGGAATGTTCAAGTACAGGAGGAGACTGAAGTTTTTCAAGTTGACTTTTTTCATTTCGTTCTTCCAGGAAATCTTTCAACTCATCAGAATCTTTACCCGATGTTTGAGTATTCGTATTGTAGTCGACGTAATTGGTGGAAAACGTTTTGTCAGGCCCGATGGTGCTAATATCATTGATGCAATCATCAGTTACTTTTTGTTCAGAGTCAGTTGCATCCTCTCCCGCGATGCTTCTCTCGGATTCCTCAATTTTGAGTGGAGTGGAATGTGCGAGTACTTTACGAGGCTGGATATTTTTACCAGTTTGAGTCAACAGCACTGCATCATCTTCCTTCTTCAGAAAACAGGTTTCAACAGTGCATTCCGTTGAACTTATATCATCACAAGCTCTGCTCGATACGGATCTGTCCGGGTTTTTCAAACTAATATCATCCACTCTCTGATTTTTTAGCGACAACTCGAACTGGTCAATTTCATCATTAATGGTGTTATTTGCAGTTTGGACGAACTCATTATCTTCTCCAAATTCCTTGCAACATATTTCGTTTGCAGGTCGTGGGCTGTTTTGGGGTTCAAGAAGCGGACCCGGAATCTCTTCGTCACAGTGGACAGTATCACCATCAAATCGATCCTCGTTGTAATATTCATTTTTCCCCATCCAGTCTTCCTGGTCATTTAGACAGTCATGGTTATACTTTGGCTTCGGACCTGACTGAAGTTTGCCTTTGTTATTATTAACGAAAGCTCGTCCTTTCTGACATAATAGTTTCAATACTTTACTATGAGAATTCAAGAACTGCGACGCGATCATTGGCTGATTTATTTCTGTGAGTGTAGTTACGTGTTGGACTCCTGAAGATGTTGCTAAGTCGAAGGAATGATGCCGTTGTTTGGTGATGTTTGTCCAAGCTAGAAATTCTGAAAGCAGATCTTTCAAATAATTTTCAAACCAATCTGGGCAATAGTAGGCATTGACTACTCTTCGAGGATATTGTGTAGATTCGCATATTGTACGTGCTTGCAATTCGAGTTGAGCAACATATTCCAGCAATTTCACTGCAGTTTTGTCCAATGGAGAATCCTTGCTGACAGTTGAAGAAGGAAAAATCATATGTCCATGGGTACTTGTAGCCTGTTCGATATAGCATCGATACTTCTCTTGAATATCCTTAGTTTGTACTTTTGAAAATAACAGCAATCTCTTAGACTCTGTCACATCATTTTCGAAAGGACTCAAAATCAGTATCAAAATACTTTGTACCACGTCTTCGAATACCTGTAACGTATCCACAGTGCTGAGGTAAATTATACTCAGCAGGTATAATTTTTTGACTGATTGTTGTTTGTCATTGAAACATTCCAGTCCGTCGATAGTTTTAATCAGATTGAACGTGTCTACCTTTATTCTCGTGGACGGTAGAGCTGACACGTGCTTTGTTAGGAACTCGTAGCACTGTAAATTATACTCGTTGAACGAGCAATTATTGAAAGCACGAGACACTCCATCCAGTAAAGCAGAATCATACGCAGTGGAGAGTTCTGACGGCGATGGAATATTATTTTTCAAGTATTCACAGCAGAATCTTACAATGAATTCGCGGTCCTTCTTCTCCGTGATTGCTTGAGCCAAAGTGATTGTCGTTCCTTCCACTTTGATTGCAAGTAACAGTAGGAATATGTTACTGCTCTGATAGTTCTTCATTGTAACATTCTGAACAAGTTGGTCCACCAAAATTAGCGATACTGGAAAATCAAGATGTATCAAATCTTTCCACAGATTAATTTGTTCCGGAGACCAGTACATAAGATGAAAACTACGAGGGCAGATTTTTTGAATCAAACTGTTGAACTCAACGTCAAATTTCATTTCATGCAGATTGATATAATCATCAGGAGCCGTGTCCGAATCATTTTTTTGAACCGTGTTCTCCAGCACTGTGTCGTTGACTGGCTGAGTTAATTCTGGATTTTCGAAGTGATGCTTTAGCAAATTCTTCTTTATGTTCTTTCGATTCTTCTCAACGTAACAGTATAAATTGTGACGTTTGATGTCTCTCAGGAGCTGGCAAGCGTCTAACCACACGGGGTTTCTTTCTTTTTTTAACACGCGGTTTTCATCAAAAATTGGTAATTTTTTTAAAGTATCGAATATTGGCTGATATGGGACCCTCGGGAGTGCAGGCATTTTTTAAGTGTCGAAAAACTGTTACCATAAGATCGCCGGTATTACGTGTTTAATAGATTTTTATAACAGCACTAATTCGAAAGATACGCGTGCCTATCAAAATGTGACTTAGCTTGCGAATACTTCGACTGCACTACTTTACCGACAGACAGTTGAATAAATTGGTCACCAGTAAGGAAGAATCACTAAAGTTCCTTGGCAATTTTTTAACCCGATAACTGTAGGGGGTGGGTTCGAATCGACCTTATGCCTCATGACCTCACCATTAAGGTAAAATGAAAGTCTATGTTAATACACGTGGATTTTTGAACCGCATTTTCTCGGTTGAAACAGATCGGATTGATATGAATTTGATACGAGTGACACAGAACAACTTAATGAAGGGCCTGAGATTATTGGATTTCCGAAAATCGAAAGACATAATTAGACTTTCGTGTAACAATATTGTTCTGTGACCCAAGGAAGTGCTGCCCCTAGTGGAAAGCGGCGGCACTTCCTTGAATTACAGAACAATATTGTTAAAAAAAACGCAATTACGTCTCGATTTTCGGAAATCCAAGAGTCTCAGGCCCTTCATCAGGGTGATCTACGTCACTGATATCAAATTTATATCAATCGGATCTGTTTTAACCAAGAAAATGGGGTTCAAAAATCCACGTGTATAATCGACTATCATTTCGTCTTAATAAAAAGACTCGAAAACGTCGGCCTAACAATCTGAAAAGTTCATTTGTCACACTTAAGACTTACATTACCATAAATATTCGAAATATAAGATTCTTTGAATTTATTCATTGGGTATATAAATAACAATAAACACATAAACTCGTGGACGAAAGTAATTTTCTTCAAAAATTCGTAAACTTTTTACAAAGCCAAAATTCTAATCAAGATTTCCTACCTGAAAAAACATGACTACTACAGTTACTGAATGCTGGCTTCTTGGCGGCTCGATCCGACGATTTTTACTCCTTAATGACATTCACACTGTTGACCATGCTGTTCACCCACTTCCATCCTGAATGACTAGATCTGAAATTGATTGTATGATCTGTATTGCTTACACTTTGTCATTCTTCATGAGGTACACTTGTGAGGTCTACCCAGTCAGCAGTTTACACTTTTTAATTAATTGTATTATGAAGTCGGAAAAAATGGAACAATTTTTGATGCAGCTTACCGACTGAATAAACTTCATAAATGCATCTAAATATTAACCTACTGTCGAATATTATCATGTCCCATATATGTATTATGAAATGTGTCTGCCAATTTATACAATTAATTGCATGAGAATTTCTATAACTTGAAAGCCTGAGGGCTGACGGTCATCTATCTGTATGGAGTGGAATCCACTTTCGACAAAAAAACATTCACTGTAAATATATTGCAGTTATTCCAATTCGATGGTTCAAATTCGCATAACTGATGCAACTCATTAAAAATACAAAAGGATGCCGCTTGGTATTCTCAATTCAGCAGAG
>JAFFZH010010314.1:41138-59470 GCA_018420115.1 Euura saliciscinereae | reverse complement strand
ATGTATTTTTTTTTTTTTAATTTGTCTTTATTTAGCAATTATGACGATAAATTGTTTCAAGTTTTAGCATTTCGAAGCTAAAAAGTTTTAAAAAATATTGAAAATAGTTAAATAGGCGGTAATATTTTTTCTAATTGTGTAAAAGTTAGTAGCGTGCGCCGTGTTACGATGATCATGAGGATGTTAGATGGTCACAAGTGTTTGCCCCACAACCCATGCTTGTTTTGCAAAATAATTCCGATTCAACATCGGTATATGGATCTAATATTTACAACCAGATGGTAGATTCGATGTTGAGTACTACGTTCAACATGCGACTTTTGATTTCTTTACCTCTATCGATGCTCGACACGTCCTGACTGTCTAGAACGGTATCTTCGTCATCGGTCATTCGGCGACGATCGTCTCTACGATCTCGGCGCTGGGACGGAGGTCTTCCTTGTCTGCCGCCAACGTACCCAGAATTTCCTGAACCACCCTGACCCTGGTGACCCCCTCGCATGGACGAATCTCTCATACGATCCTCGCTACCATCCATAGTGTCGCGACGAGATCCTGAAAATATTTAAAAACAAATCGTTTTACGGAATGTTGAATTCATCGATAGAAGTTCAGAAGATTAAGGAATGGGCAATAGATCGTGCGCTAGGGATATATTCTTACTTGTTCATCACGGCGTCTGATCAAGTAACTTGAAGTCAAACCGGAAGAATCGGACCAAGTTACGTATTCTTAGTTTAATTTACTTAAGCATAACGTAAAAATGAGTGAACAAATTTTATTTCAAGATTCTTAGTAAAGCTGTTGATATAATATTTTATTAGCCATGCAGTAAGTTCAACACAAGGGAATATTATTGAATATAAAACATAGAGAACACGTAAAACAATGGGGAATAATAATAATAATAATGATGTAATAGAAAACAACTTGACTTGAAGAATAAATAAAAGGGAAATATTGACGCTCTGACTGAAGCCATACACTGATAGTTAAGAATGAAAGAAAAATGTAAACGGACGAAGATTGACAAAAGCGGGATTTTCTATCTGACAGTGAGTCGTCCTCTTTCTTTTAGATGCCCACCACCTCTAGCGACCCGTTTTTGAGCATGCTCTACATTGTTGATGTAATCGGTAATAGTGTTACCAGCGTTGTGTCTGATCGAAGGCCTACCCCTCCCGCGTCCTCGGGATGGACCACCTCTGTTGGGACGCCCACCGCCACCTTCCTCGGGGCCGGATCCCATGCCTCGTCTTTGGGACGGGAAGCTGGGCATTGGTCCAGTTGTCGAACCATGCATACTTCGTAACTGTTGGTCTATTTCTAGTTTTTCTTGTCGAAGTTGTTCAACTTCCTGGAAATGAGAATCATTCGAATAATTAGAATTCTCTTTTCAAATATATGTGTTTTTCTTCAAAATCGAAATCGTACCTTAAGGTGTGCCAAATGATACTCCAGAAGGACTTTAGCATTAGCTATGCTTTCGACGGTGCCGACAAATACGAACGGAACTTGTCCCTCCTCGCGAGGGATCGTGGGCTCAGGCTCATTGTCGCCTTCGATTTTAACCCGCACCTAGAATTTAATAGAGCAAACTATGATTGAGGAAATCCAGTCGAATGGAAAGATTAGTAACTATGTACCAATCTACATGGAATGATGATGTCGCCAATTATTTTAATTTTATGAGATCATCTCACAGATGTAGAAATCTGAAATACTATGGCTTGAATAAGTTCAAGCTTCAACGTCATTATTAATTTCAAACTTTATAATGGTCACGTGAGAATTTGCCAGCTCTGTTTTTTTGTTGTTTCAATTTCAAGATCAACCAAGTGGAAAAGCAATTTGATTGGACAGATAATGACAAGAAACATGAAAATACATGAAGCGATTTTGAATAGTTTTCAGTTCGTGCCACCGTATCCCTACGTGGCAATATAAAACTGTTTCTTTACATAAATTAGTGTTCTCGTTATGTAACAAGCTAGACTGCAGAGACCTGAAACGTGAAATAAAAGTAAAAAAATCACCCTAGGTGTGAGAAACATGTAGAAAGCAAAAAAATAAAAATCAAATTAAAGGAAAAATCGTGAAAACTCGAATAGTTTTGGATGCATACAAAAATTTAAATGCTGAAGCGATATGAATTGGAATTCAAACTTTGAAACTGGCGTCAAAAATATGTTATCGAGTCTTGTAGAAAATCAAGAAGAAGGATTTATCATCATCGAATAATTAGATTGCCTCTGAGAGCTCGATTGGATCGATATATCAACCAAAGACTTCAACGATAATTGAATATTACATGGTTTTCCATAAACTGTAATCACGACCAACTTTATACAGAAATATTGATGAATTGATTTTACGTTTTGTTTTGAATGAAATTCAAAGAATACTATCAATAATACACAAAAATAATGATCAAAGAATATTATATATGACTAAAAATTGCTGTTATGTGTGATATATGAATCGCTTGAATCAACCCAAGTGACAAACTCTTGCAAGAGAATGTATTTTATGTTTTAATTTTTCAACAATTGAATATTTTTGTTGATATTGAATTTTACGAAAAAAATAAAAATATAGCTTTTCAACAACGCCATAAAATCTTTATCTTTTTCATATATACGTATGTATGTATATTGATAATTTTTTTTCAGAAATAAAGCTGGCCCAAGTGGTTCATGTAACATTCACATATGATCTGTTTTTTTTTGTTTTCGATTTTTTTTTTCTCGTATCTGAAGGAGGTGGAAGCTTCAATTGGATGAGGTTGAGATGAGACAAAGACACAAACAGTGTAAGATAATATACTTACTCTATCAGTATGTACATTCCCACTCGAGCCAGATGTTATCTACCGAGAACAAACAATGCAAGTATATCACGCATAACATCACCCCCTATATCCATAATTTTGTGCTCATATGACAATTTATTTATTGGCTAGGGTACATTGATAGATATTCACTTTTTTCTATCATAGTTTCATCGTCTCAACTTGCTTGTTGAACGATCATTAAAATGATAGTAGATTGCCTGATATTTTTTCCATCAGCATTCGTTCAAGTTTATTTTATTTTTTTCAACGCAGCTTGACAATTTATTTATTGCAAAAATATTTGTCATTTGATCACAATTGAGTTATAGTAAGTATCTCGAACTTTGACAATATTTTTAGAAATTATGATTACTTAATTAATGTAAAATGCATACAGATTAAGGAATTATATCAAAAGGCATTCGCGTATGAAGAATTGATCATTGTTTAGTATATTTTTTTTTACATCTTGTTCTTCATTTACTTCAAAAGTCGATCGAATTTATAAGACATGCCGCGTCTGCAGAAAGTAGTATTCACTAGACGTTATTGACATTTTGATGATAAATTTTATGAGCTGAAGGTTCAAACGTAAGACATGAGAAAAAGCAAAGCTGAATTTAATCACGTAGCATTATCTGATAA
This sequence comes from Euura saliciscinereae, assembly GCA_018420115.1. Taxonomy (NCBI): domain Eukaryota; kingdom Metazoa; phylum Arthropoda; class Insecta; order Hymenoptera; family Tenthredinidae; genus Euura; species Euura saliciscinereae. Next base: position 55,992 of record JAFFZH010010314.1, on the reverse strand, counting down.
AATGAAGCTTTTTAAGCGAGTTTGAGTTTACTCCTACTCCACCGGTGTGAAGACGTAGCGCAGTGTTTTTGACATAAAATGTGGCATTAAAAAGAAATATGTTCCATTAAATTAACTAATACTCAACATGTTGGGTTTCATGTGTTTATTTACAGTAAGTACATAACTGAAACGAATCTTCAACTATTATGTCAAAGCATTATCGTAATTAAAAACAAAATTCTTTTCGTAAAAGAGAAATTTAATCAGTGAGACTAAATTTTGTCATTCAATTTCTGAATCCTTATGTCTATCCTCTTGAATTTCGGATTCATCGATCGATCATTGGACCAAGAGAAGCGATGATGAGAAATTATTTGAAAACCGTGTTATAACGTAGATAAAAATTAACGTACAGTACGGATCATAGGTTTTCGATCATAATGTTTCTAAAAAATTAGACAGTACAATGATAAGTTTCAGAGCTATAGAACGAATTTCGAATTCAAAGAATAAATAAAGTGAATAAAGTTTGAAGAGTATCGGAAACTAATGAGGTAACGTACGTTTAAATTTTAACTTTATACTTTATCTCACTTACCTGTAAGTATCTCATCCCATAAAATGTTTAGGATCATCTTACGTATTGATAAAGTTACTGTACGAAAAACGCGATGAAAAAAAAAATCACAAATTTTGTCGCTAATATTAGGTACTATCATCCATTCTAATGAAATATTATCAATAAAGTGTCGGAAAATACTTCCATCACTTACCTTTGTAATAAAAAAAATATAAAAAAAATAGAGAAACAAAAATCGATGGAATTAAATTTCTTAATCTTATGCCACATTTTAGTCAGATGAAAAAATATCGATACAAGATAGAAAAAAATTGGATGAATGGCTGTAGGTGCGAAGAGACAAATTGTTATCAAGAATATCAACAACATTGACAGCGACGTTGATATTCGTCGTCAGTTTTTTTTGTCTCTGCATGCATTAAACGTATAACATAATTCGCCAATTGAACATTTGATATTCCAAATGTTTATCGTAGCATTTAAGCACATGAATGATCTCTAAAAATGATGTTGATTTAGATATTTGGCCGTTTAAGGATCTAAATCAGCTCCAGATTCCTAATCTAGAAAAGGTACTACAGTACTTTTGCTGGTCACGAATGCAGAGTGTGATTGAGTTCCATTCGTGGTCTCCATGTTCCGAATAAATTTTTGACAACGCGAAATCTACGATCCCGTAGTACCTGATCAATGTAAATATTAACGTGAAAATGTCCGCTTACCACGCCACTTTTGTCCACAATTTCCTGAATGATGCGTCCATTCTTGCCGATAACCTTCCCGACCAGAACGCGAGGTACTTGTATGGACTCCTCGCTGTATTCCAACATAGATCGTGCTTTCTTCACAGCTTCGTGTGTCTGAAAGATATGATTCATTGTAGCCGGAATCGACAATTTTCATACGGTCATTTTTGGCATTAACTCGACAGGCTGCTCACCTCTCCGTATATCTTGAAGGTACAAGAGTTTTCCTCGAGTTCTATATTGGTAATCCCATCGACCTTCCTTGCCTGTTGTATGTTAGCCCCATGAGCGCCGATAGCCAGTCCCATCAAGTCTTCTCGCACATTGAATTCGTCTGTGTATCTGTAAGTCAGATAACACAATCGTTATTCGGATATTCAGAGACATTGTGAAACTGCAAGATTTTATATCGTCTACTAATGTCAGGATCTTAAATTCCCTAACAATTCCAAACGATTTTTTGTTCTTATTTGCAAATCAATGCTGATTTTTAATTTGCAAGCCCTTTTTTTTTTGTTTTTTAATTGATCACTTGGAAAAATTCCCTGAATGAACCAATTTTCCCTGAGAACGCTAGGATATTCCAGGTTTTTCAAAGAATTAGAGCACCCTGGAATATAATATATTTTAAGAACACATTCGAATACCTGATATATCAGAAAGAAAAACTCAGTATATTCGAGGGGATTAGTGAAAAAAAATTGGTATCTACATTTTTCCATGCAAATTAACATTTAAATTTGCAACATTGCAGAGTTGAGCTTCGGACGAAGCATTAAACGATAAGAAGTACATCAACTACCATGCGATTTAGGGCTCTCACAAAAAGGAACATAAATTCAATCCTACTGTAGATGCAAAACGAATATTGTTTACAGAGACCCAGAAAAAAATGAGAAAAAAAATGTGTGAATATCGAATGAGAGCGATTTTACACCATCTTTTACACTTGTTTGAAGCCTTCAACAATTCGAAGACTCGAAACATTCGAATTCGAATAATGATATCTCCTCCAGTTCTTCGATTTTAAATACACGATTAGATACAATAATTTTACAAATTGTTTACGATAAATATTGAAGGCGTCATTATCTCACTTGTTTGAATAACTTCTACTAAACAATGATAAAAAAAAAGAAGAACCAAACCGATACGAGTTTGATTTCTACCAATCTTTGTTCATTCCAGAAAAATATAGAAGCAGGGTAGATACGGATTGCGTCAGTGGCATAACAGAAACAGCATTGAAACCGATATCAGACATAGGTAAGTACATGACGACTAAAAGAATATGTCTGAAAAGATGCAGCAATTTTTTTTGTTTTCTAAAATTCATCCTAATTTTACGTTATATATCAGTGTTTCTCAAACATTGGCGGGTAGGTATATTCATTTGTTTCATTTATCCTCTGCCTAAATCGAAAGAATATCAACTATCTACTAATTAGTAGAAAGTAAAATAAGGTGAACTGAAGGGGTGCCAGCAGCAGTTTCTAAATATTTAAATTAAACCAGCACAAAAATCGTTCATACATTGACGTAGTAGAGAATAAACAGCATCTAATTATAATTAACTAAAGAAAATGAATAGTAATTAAAAAAAATAATAAAATTTGTTTGCGTATGTGCGTGTATGTTGAAGCGCTTGACTGTAATGACTGAGATCTACAAGTCGTTCCATGCACATTGATAAGACGATTGATCATCTTATTCCTTGATTATCATTATCATCTTTTTCTTTTTCCTTTTAATTCTTCGATGCAGTGATTTAAACATGATAATATTAATAAGTCTAACTTATGTATAAGCCACGCCACTGTGATCTCACCTTGAATTTGTTCTCACTCCTGCCTCAAAGTTTGAGACACGCTGATATATAAAGTTTGAAGATCTAAATTTGCTGAAATGAGAAAGAAACCCTGATGTAACTCAATGGATATAATGAACGAGGATGACCCTATCCTTATTTATTTTCATATTTTTTTGTTTCACCATACTTTCATAATTCGCAAAGACTAGGAATACTCAAAATCTCTTGAATGTTTTTCATCCATTCGTACAGAGTTAGCAAGAATAGCACGAAACGTTGAGCTAGTAAAGAATAAAGCACACATGATCGATGATTTGATAACACAAATTTGGTGAGAGAAATGTTGCAGTTACTGTTAAAGAATGTAATTAGCAATGATCCAGATGGAATAAAGAACAGTTTTTATGTACGACGGGAAAAACTGCAAGTGATCCTTTCGTGGTTCGTGAGTCCTACGTGATACAAGGACAAAGGTATCATGCCAGAGAATACAACGCATGCTTCTTCCAAGTTTCAATAAACGCTTCCACTGAAATCAATTTATCTCACATAATTCCACACTGCGGTGATCACAGATCTTTTCTCGAGCTAACTTGAGGCTTGCAATAATCGGTTTTCGCTTTTTCGATACTGATTACATACTTCATACCATGTGTATATTATTCGACATACATGATAGATTTTTATCTTTCATCCTCTCAGATTTCATCAAATGTTCGTTTCGATGGATAAATGACAAAAGTTCGAAGACAAGCAGCTTTGCTTGGCCATCGCTATGTTTGCTTCGGTAGAGAAAAGCGCCGGCTGCAACGGCTAGAATATTCTACACAGCAACGGCTGATTCATCCCTTTCACGTTCGAAGATGAAATCGAATGGGTTGTCTGATTCTGCTAGTGAGGAGAATTGATCGGTTTTTTGGAGTGAAATATTTGTCCTCGTCATTCCATATGAGCTCTGTGCCATCTATTTCTAGTTCCTCATCCCCTATTTTGACTTTCTTCCCTTTTTCTGTCTCCTGGTCGGCCTTATCTTGTATCAAGAGCCGTTATTTTTTATCTTTTATCGTTAAGTCATAGTCTTGGTGATCTTTTCCTTATCCTCTATTCCTGTGATACCAATATTGTTTTTCCGTGCTTTTTCTTACCTCTTTTCCAATTATTCTATACTTCATGGGCTATGTCTACTTGGAAATGAACGAAAACCCGCTGACAACGAAGTTTAAGCAACGGGAGTTGTATTCTGGTGTTTTTGAACTCTGCACGGAAGCCTCGTAAGCGTAACTCAAACAATGAGGAACAGCAGAGTGTAAAAATCACTCGTATGAAAGCATAACAATGAAGAGATATCATGAGACGGACGGATAGCCGTGATTGTGAAAATGAATGTATATTCGTTTATGACACAGAACTAAAAAGAACTGACCTATTCGGAACCAATGATCGAGACTCAATTCTAGTCGTAATGGGCTTATCTAACGATATACCTGTTTATTTTTCGGTGTGTAAGTGTTTCATGTTTTATGTTTTCTGGAATGAATTGAGGAATACGATTTCCACAGCTGATTGAGGCCTAACTACTGGGGACTTAAGTTTTTCCTAGATATTTGCACACAGCCTCCGTTAATTCAAAATCCATAAATGGAGTAAGAAGATTTGCGCCAGTATTCTAAGATAAAAATCGCAAAGGAACTTAAATATCCGTTGATGAAGAGTTGAACATAGAAAAAAAAATTGTGTTTCCAACAAGTGAGACAATGCACCAATTAACCAGTAGATAAAGTGGTAAATAAAAGCCGATGATCTGTTAGTAAATTCATCGTTTGCGCACGTTCTTTGCTATCGCACGATTATTCTTCTAGAATATTAGTAACAAATATAAAGATGTTTGATGTTTCGGTGTTTAGTTTTCGTACTAATTAATATCGACAAGTTAATGCCAAGTCTTAACAAATTGTTGTTTAATTTTTCATCCTCAACTGCGAGCAACGGACAGGATTGAGGGTAGGAATTAGTGCGCAAACAGTAGTGTTGGACATATCATTAAAATTGTCGATAGAATCGAGATTCAAAATTTCCGAGAATAACTCACCCTCCACTGGTCTGCAATTTGGTCGATTCGAGCTGCCGAGCGGCTTCCTCGGTTCTCTTCAATAGCAAGACCTGGAAATAAAATGAAAAACATTAAAGTTATGTAACTGTACAGTGAAATCTAAGGGGGGAAGAAGGCTCACCTTCTGTGACAAATTACGGAAATGCATCTCCTGCAGCATAGCGCTATGACGTCGTGTGTTTTCACTACGGGAGATGGCCAGCAATACTCCCCTATCAGGCACGTATCGGCACACGGCAGCTCCTATCGCCTTTTGAAATTCCTTGTGTGCATTGTCCATTTTAGCGCTGTGATGTAGAGAAAATCTGATTAAGGTCAACTTACAACCGTCAAATCAACTCGGTTCCTCATTAATACGTTACTGTTGAAACGCAATCATGGAAAACAGTGAAAAATAGTGTATCGCTGGTTTCCAACAAACTTTCAAGACTCACAATTCCCGCAACTCCTCAGGTACGTCGATCTCAATTTTGTGAAAGGTCGTCTTGTCGATCGGTGGGTTCGGATTTTTTGGCCTCAGTCGATCACTGTTTACTATTTCTGTGTAGGTATTCTCCCATCCTAGATACTCGACCACTAGGAATCCGCCTTTCATCATCTGAAAATATCCCCCATCAGTCTGTGCGTAGACTAGACCACCAAAACTAGGAGCGTTAACACAACTAATTCAAGCCTTGGAGACGATGCAACGATTATTTAATAACGTAAGACCCTCAGAGACCTGGATAATGGCTTTCCACCAGCCGCACGCTTCCTGGTCGTTCGCCCTCGAGAATACTTCGATCTCCTGATGCTCCACAAAATCAGGTTTTGGGCCATCTTTGGGGGGTAGACGTACTTGAGCAAAAGGGAACTTTGATTCAGGCTGCCAGCTGTAACAGACCATCCGTTTGTTAAAACGTTGAACAACAACGTGCCTAAACTGTTGAAATAACTCGACTACTCCGGACAAGAAGTGTGAAAATTCGACGTCACGGTTCTCAAACATCGAGGATGAAATAATCGTCATGAATATGCGAGTGATTCGCATAAATAGTCAATATTGGAGTCCATTATCATTCAATTGGAAGCCCAATGGACGGAGAATGAAACTGACCAGTTCAAGAACAAAAGAATCTCTGTGCACTTGCGAATAATGCAACCCGAAATCGTAAGATGACGACTAAATTCACGCGACGCACGTCGACCGAAGGGATAAATAAATAAAAATTCGAAATTTGTTTTTTTTTTGCTTCTATATAATAAAACTAGCCTACAAATGTTTGTAAACATTGTTTTGGTTTCAGGAAAAAATATGGTTTTAAATTTTTATCCTTGTGTCCGTGACAAAGAAATTCTCTCAATTGTTGCGAAGAAAAAATTATCTTTGCGGCAACGGTTGAAACCGAAGCGCAGAAATTTGTTTATGGTGAAAAAGAAAGCTTCTGAAAACAAGAATACGTCGAAAATTCCTCTTTTTGGAAGGTCGTCGATGATCTTGAGTAGATAATTTATGACTAACGAACGAAATTCGATTCTTCGACGATTTCCGTAACAGAAAAACCGACGACGGCAGTCGAGGAGTGTTTTTCAGATCGAACGTCGTTCCGAAGCATCGAATGGTGAAGAATGACTAAAAATCAGTCGGGCTCTGATGTTTGATGCGAAAAAGCGTTTGGAGTGATAAAAAAAAATGACTTACTCATTTTCAAAGGCTACCAGAACCTCATCATCAAAGACATCGGTGACAAAGGCCTGAAACGTGAGGAAAAAAAAAAATGTGTATTTATCGTCGAGCGAGTAGAACCAAAGTGGCGATAATATCCACTCCGAAAATTTGTCCATCGGTCTCGGTCCGGGTCGCGAAACCGCGTGAAATTTTTCGCCCGATGCATCGTCCCATCGAACAACGACGCCCGGGTCCCTCCGCGGTCTCGATATTCCGCTAAATTAAGGCAATTGAGACACATGCGAAAATCACGCCCTGTCAAATAGAGACATGGCGTCGTAGGAAGCCGCGCTGCTTCGGCGATATTTCATCCCCTCAATATATGCGAAGTATTGCGTTAAGCTTGACCAAATCGAGCCGCGGAGGAACCCCGGTGCGACCGTAACCGTCCCACCTCACCGAACGAAAATATTTTCATATACTTTTCACATAACGAACCTTATAATATGCTCCGTTTTCGCCGCATACTTCGACTGCGAGATCCTCCATCTTGCTTTTGTGTGACGGATCCCTCGGGGCAGGCATGGTGGGAAGCGGACGGGTTCGAGGCTACGCGGACCGCGTCCAATAGCGCGAGACCGAATCAAAATCACGAGGCCGCATTGGCCCGATCCGACAATACGCGACTGTCATGGGTCCGTGACGAGTGAACGAGTCAGCGAGTAGCACTGAAGCCAGCAGCAGCACTCACCAGGCAGAGGAAAATGATACGAGAGCGTTGATCACGTCAGATGGTTTTTGAACACATCGAACATGTCGGGAAGCAGTGATTCCGAGGAATTCTTCGACGCCGAGGACGACACGTCGAACCGTAGCTCGAGGTAACTCTTCTGTTCATTGTCAGTGGATCGTAGCTGGTCTCCTAGATTATTAAACCGATCGTCGCGGAGGGGGTGGGGCGACACTGTCAAAACTCACACGCAACGCGACGATATTTACTCTACACGGTACGATTGACATCGCTCAGGGACGTCGTAATTATACACTTTTGATAATAATTAATACCCTCTCGTCGTGTTACGTCACGCTAACGATTCAGTGTCGGATATTTGTTCTAGAATCAATTTGAATAAAAAATCGTCGATATCTTATCCAAAATTCATAACACGTCGAAAAATGGACTTTTTCAAAAATCACTTGTATCCTGAAACTGAGTAAAAAAAAATCCTGCTATAAGTTGTGGTCAGTTATCGAAATTCAGCGACTATCTTAGTCACTCTTTTGCTCATAACTTGGTCCAAAATTTTTCTATCTCAATTTCCCTCGTTCACACGACGAAGGATCGCTCTCCGAACAAAATGAGACGTCGAGAGACACAATCGGATCAACCGTGTGCCTGAAAAAGTCCATTTTTCGACTTTGGATAAGCTATAAACGATTATCGTCGTCGAACAATTTTTATGCGCAGGAAATCACGATCCAGAGACACGACAGCGGTTGACTTGCAGTCTGCGAGTGTATCGAATGGCAGTAAACAGTTGGTCGTGTCCGACGACGTGTTCGTCAAACCGGCGGATCCGAAGCCTTTGGAGGATGTCAGAGGGGCGCAGAGCCTGGAGGCGGAGAAGAAGCAGAGTTCGGATAAACCAGTACGTAGTATTTGAGAGAGGAATTAACGGAGCTTGATAGAATGAATTGACGGTGGTGTACCGGTGAACTTCCCTGCCATTGATCCTAGTCTTGTTACTTTGTAAAATTGATTATTATTGAACGGATATCTTCATCCGTAACGGTTCGGGGTGTCGTGGATAGAGGAGAGACTCTAATAAGACTGAAATTTGTTTGTTTTCAATAGGAGGAGGAGTGGAAGGGTAGTGGTGCGGAGAAAATAATTGGCAGGCGTCGATTTCGCGAGCTAAGGCAGCGAATGCAAACCGAGGATGACGATATTCCGATAAATAACTCGCCCCCCGATAGCCAGACCTCTTCGATAGAGGGGGTTTACCCCGCGCCCTCGAAAGCCTCCCATCCTTTCAGAATAATAGAGCACGACACGCTCAGCTTGCAAAGTATGACTTCGTTAGGACGAGTCGGTAGAATATTGGCCGGCGTGTCGGATAGCGCGGCGGGAATAGTTCCCCTAAATTTACCCCAGGGTCCGGTAGCTCAGGTCGCTAACGAGGCACAGATATTACAGAATACGGCGGTTAGCGTTCCGAACAAAGACGAGGACTCGGAATCTGGTAAGGTATCCAGGTCCTCTAGTTCCCTTACTCTCTCTGGAGACAACCTTAACGATATCGAATCCTCTATCGACGATAGGCAAGATTATCCAACATCCTCACAAGGTAATATGCCTGTAATGTTCCAAGAACCTGACGTTATAGCCAGTACCAAGAATAACGGAAAACCTATCGAGAACACTCAAGATTTCACCCTTCCTTCAATGCCTGTTGCACCACCACGACGTAAAAAGAAATCTAAACCTCAGACACCCACAGATCTTACTGTAAGATATCGCGATTTAAATTTGCTATCCAGACGCATTCGTGAACCCCGCGACCTTCGCACCAGCTAACTTAACGATTCTGGTTTTAGCCGCCCGTAATCGAGCAGCTCATGCCTGCTTCCTCGCTGCCGAGTCCGGCCAGCACCATAGAATCAATTACCAGAGAGTTCGAGCATTCTTTGGACCTTCGATCCGCGACTAAGGGGCAGTACGTCGTCAAGCCTCAGGTAGTGACTGAATGCAAGAATTTCTTATCATCCCTTCCTTCGGTTGAATAACGTTCGATTTTGTCCAGGACGAGGATAGATCAAAGGCTGAGGGACCGTCCGCCGAGGAATTGGCGAGGGTTGAAAGAATGAAGGCCGAAATAATGAGCATAAGATCCAGCGAGATGTCCAACAGTCCTCTGGGGTCCGTGTCCAGCAACAGCATAGGACGTTGTTCTCTGGGTCCTCACCGACTGACTGGATTCGGAGCCCAGGGTTCCAGGGAGAGACGCAAGTCCGCCGGGGACCAGGACATGATAAAGCAATTGAACATGGTGGTCAGAACGAGGACCGATTCGGGGAAACGACTCACTGACATGGTAAAACGCTCTAAAGATCGCATCGCTCTCTCTCCGCCGAGTCGCCTGGCGGATGTTAATCGTTTCAATTTCCAGGAAATCCTCGAGCAAGTCTCCGTCCTGAACCTCGACACCGGAGAACGGGTACCGTTGAGCATTGCCGAGGACAAACTGCCCCAGTGCATGGACCCTCTGTCGCTACAGATCATGAGAATAACGTCGGAGTACATAAGCAGCGCGAACATGGAGAAGGAGAAGGAGAGCGACGAGGAGAGCGTGGACAGCAAAATGTCCAGTATACCGCCTGACGAGGACGTGGCCGTGGGAAGAGTCCGGAAGAGGACGCAGAAGCTGAAGAGGTTCCTGGGTTCGACGGTGAAGAAAACTATGGACAAGGCAAAGTCGATCGCGCAGGAAGTGTCCCACGCCAGGCACAAGGAAGACATAATGGACATAGTCGACGAAGTTTATCCCGGAGAGCAGCAATACATAAAATTGAAAGCCTCCAACAGTCACAAGGGGCCGTACGAATTCGACAATATCCAACACGTCCAGGATCTCAGCGGGGAACACGTCGGTCCCGTTTGGTGCATGAAATTCTCAGCCTGCGGAAGACTGCTAGCCACCGCAGGGCAGGATCGGGTCCTCAGAATCTGGGTGCTCAGGGATGCCTACGCCTACTTTCAGGATATGCGGACGAAATACAACGCGGAGAAGGTCAGCCCGACTCCCTCGCAGGAGTCCCTGGTCTCGCAGCAGTCGGTAGACGACCCGAACGTCTCGGCTGGCATGAACAGCGACACGGACGGAGCGAGGAGTCCGTTCATGCCGAAGCCCTTCTGCACGTACACGGGACACACTTCCGACCTCCTGGACGTCTCGTGGTCCAAGAATTACTTCGTGCTATCGTCGTCGATGGATAAAACCGTGCGGCTCTGGCACATATCGAGAAAAGAATGCCTCTGCTGTTTCCAGCACATAGACTTTGTAACGGCGATCGTTTTCCATCCGAGAGACGACAGGTACTTCCTGTCCGGATCTCTGGACGGTAAACTACGCCTTTGGAACATTCCCGACAAGAAAGTAGCCGTGTGGAACGAAGTCGATGGCCAGACGAAGCTGATAACGGCTGCTAACTTCTGCCAGAACGGTAAATTCGCCGTCGTTGGCTCCTACGACGGTAGATGCATATTCTACAACACGGATCAGCTCAAGTATCACACTCAGATTCACGTGCGATCTACGAGGGGTAAAAATTCGACCGGGAGAAAGATCAGCGGCATAGAACCGATGCCTGGCGAGGACAAGATACTGGTGACGTCTAACGACAGCAGAATTCGTCTCTACGATCTGAGAGACTTGAATCTCTCTTGCAAGTACAAGGGGTACGTCAACGTCAGCAGTCAGATAAAGGCGAGCTTCAGCCCCGACGGACAATACATCGTGAGCGGGTCCGAGAACCAGTGCATCTACATATGGAAGACGCACCACGATTATTCGAAATTTTCAAGCGTCCGAAGAGATCGGAACGATTTTTGGGAGGGAATAAAGGCGCATAACGCGGTCGTGACTTGCGCGGTTTTCGCACCGAATCCGGAGATTATTATGAAGCAGATAGAAACCCGGGAGCAATTCGAAGGCGGAATTGACTCTAAAAGCGTTATGGAAGGGACGGGTTCCACGCCGGTCGATCCTGTGGTAGAGCAGAGGACCAAGGGGTGCGGGGGTCACGTTTTAGTTAGCGCGGATTTTAACGGATACATAAAAGTATTTCTCAACAAAACTAAACCGAAGCACAGCTCTCTGCCAGCCTCGGCACTGGCATAACGCAAACATTTTTTTTAAACGACTTTTCAAGAACAAATCTAATCGTGGCTTATCATACTTTGCGAAAGTTTGTATGAAACTGTTGCAATTTGAATTAACATTCTCGTCAATATATTAGTTACGTTTTAACAACGACAAAGATCGACGGGAGGATCTTGTTACGATAAATAATAATTTTTCTTTATTTATTAAACGCGTCCCAGTCAATTTATACCACAAACGCACAGCAAAGACTAGATAATTTTTCTTCTCTCTGTTATAATCGAATAGAATAGAACACTTTGTACATATATTCGGAATTTTTATCTCCCAAAATCAGAGCCCCTATGTCACGGATTTGTTTTTTGATCCTCGACGGCTTTAGCAATCAATTAACGAGATTTTCCTGTCTAAAAAAAAACAACAACTTTTTATCAAATGCACCATACTGTCTCGCACTAAAATCACCTTGATCGCAGTGATGGTCCTTTTGTGCCATATACATTACACATTACACACACACACACAACTACATATAATAGGAAGAATATATTATACATACATGCAGCACAGCAAAAGCTTTATAATAATTATAATTTTTAATTTCTTTGCTACATAGATGCTATTATAATTCATTTGTACGATCAGTTTCTATCAATATTTGATAGATTATTAGAATCTATTTAAAAATTTTAGTCGCCATCGATGAATTTTAGAATTATTTTTCATCGTCATTATTATTATTATTATTATTATTATTATTATTATTATTTCTTGCCTCATAATTTTAATGTAGATTTATGAAAAAAAGAAAGAGTGAGAGAGAGAGAGAGAGATAGAGATATATGCGAATTGTAATATATACTATATAAAGAAAAAAATAAATATAAAACGATTGTTCGTTTTTGCTGCTTTTCATCGGTCCGAAGAAGAAAAAGAAAAAATACTCTGAACAGAATTAACCATCAGGTATAATGGCATTATGTGTATAATAATAATATATTTTTTATTAAAAATTTCACAAATGAAATTGATCAAAGTGTAAAGTTATTAGCTACCAAGTTTAAAGCGTGAGATAATGAAAAATTGAAAATTGATTATGATCATATGATATACAAAAGGCGAGTAATAGCGTTCGTGCTACGGTCTGATGAAGAGTGAAATGTGTATATGAAACAAAAAGAGATATTGATATTGATGAAAAAAAAAGCAAAGAAATAGTTTAATCAGTGAATATTATATATGTTGTTGATTAAAAAAAAAAGAAAAGACAGAAAAAAATCAAAGGACGAAGAACTAAAAAATGAATGAATAAATAAATGAACACCAAGTCGACGATATTATACATGAAAATTATAGAAATAGATACGATTTCGATGGATAAATTGAAGTTTAGCACTTGGATATCAAAGAAGTATTATTGATTAATTAACAATTGCCTATATTTCGAATTTTAACGCGTTTCGAATCAGAATATTATTATGGTAGAAGAAAAAGTATCATCTTAGCCTACTGTTCATGAAAATGAATCAGTAGATAAACAAAAGAGGCTGAAGTTTCTCTAGAAAGAAAAAAAAGATCATTAAAATTCACCAGACGTGTTAATTTTAGTACTTAGTCACAACAAAAGAATAGAAAATAGAAAAAGGAAAATAGAAACTAAAATTCCGATCATATTTAAAGCTGTGCCTTTAAGACGTATTAGAAGAGATTTGAATGAATTTGAAAAAAGGAAAGAAAGAAACCTGTTTTATAAAACCGCACACGTGCAGAAGTGGCTGATTGTTTTTTCTTTTCCATGTGAAATACTGCGCGTATATAAAAAAGAAAAAAAAACTGTATCATTGTTTATAATATAATATATACATATATATGTATAATAGTGACTACATTTCAACGAGATTTTTTTTTCTTCTCAGATTAGGTATGTGATAATATCTGTATATTGTACATAAAAAATGACAAAAAGAAATTAAAAAATAAAACTTATTTCACTTGTTAGATTCAGAGGATGTATATTGACCAAACATGTCAATCGAAGTGAGAATGTATGGAAGAAAAGCTTGAATTTGCACAAAAGCGTGGAATAAAAATCAAATTTCTTATACTATGCAACACGGAATCTTTATGAAAGTTGTCGACAGTTGCATACATTATTCACATCGATCGTTGGTAATGCCTTGGCTGGATTTTTATGGCATCGTAAAATCGTGTTCTATGAGAATATCAATTGCCTATTCAGAAATGAGCAGAATAAAAATGATAAAAAGAAAATATATATATATTTTTTTTATCGTGATTACAAAGTACTTCTCTCGACTTCAATCTCGTTAATCATCATGTTAATTGAATTTCATAACTTTTTTTATTGTCCTAGATGGAGGCTGTTTTCACTGAAATACATGAAAAAAGAAATATATATATATATAGCTTATACAATATTTCACGAAGGTACATAAATAATGAGCGTAATGATTGACAAAAAAAGCACGTTCATTAATTACCTACATATTGTATAGGATGAGAATTTTGTTTTTGTAACGAGAAAAAAAAAGAAGATTTTATCAAACCTTTGTGTAGAAACTATGTTTTTATTCAATTCACTGAAAAATGGATGGAATTAGACGTATAAAAAAATATTTTATAATTACCTGTTCTTTAGTCTATTTAATTAAAAATCACTTTTAATTTTACCAAACTTCGAGAAATAACTTTAATCTTCAATTCAAAGAAACCCTTTTTATTCTCGTCAAGTCCAATTTACATCAATCGATGTTCTGATTACATTTCATCAGACCATGTTATAATAAATATGTGGATCACCTTGTGTACGATTGGCTTTGTAGTAAATGTATATATGGGCAATCACTACGATCGAGTTCATTTTTCGTTGGTCGATTAAGGATGTATAGGCTATACAATCTCAACCAAAAGTGAGTCTCGTCGTCAATATTGAGTACTTCGCGATGAGATAAAAATCGGAAAAAAATCAACCACAATCAAGATGATAAGAGTATTCATTTTCAATAATAATGATTCCCAAAAGTTGTTAACAAATTGTTTAAACAAATCATTGTTTAACAAATTTCCTGGTGACG
>JAFFZH010010314.1:0-40738 GCA_018420115.1 Euura saliciscinereae | reverse complement strand
CGTCACCAGGAAATTTGTTAAACAATGATTTGTTTAAACAATTTGTTGACAACTTTTGGGCATTATTATTATTGAAAATGAATACTCTTATCATCTTGATTGTGGTTGATTTTTTTCCGATTTTTATCTCATCTCGAAGTACGCAATATTGACGACGAGACTCACTTTTGGTTGAGATTGTATAGCCTATACATCCTTAAAGATCCGACGCAGTAACGCGTTTTTCGTTAGGTTCATTTTTTTTTCCTTTTATACTCATCTTTATTTTCCTGCCCTCTTTGATGCACCGAGAAAGAAAGATATCGCCCTGCATTCAGTAACGGTTCATGCCACATTCTTTTCCAACCTTGGGCCACCACCTGACGTGCCGTTAAAGAGAAATATATTTAAAACTACAAATTTTCTTACCCTGTAATTTTTTTTTTTCTAATTTTTTCTAGAACATTTTAGATTCTAAAAAAAATGTCTATAATCGATGTGCTGCAGATATCATTATCACACAACAGTCTAAAGCGATCGATTGGAACTAGAATTACTAATTGGTAAAAAAAAAAAAAAAGTTCCTTATTTTCGCGGGGAAATCTCAACTATCGACGAATTCTGTTTACACAATAGCAAGAATTCTCAATCCTAAATGTGCTATTTTCTGTTTGAATATGAAGATAATATATGCTCTGTGTTTTACACGCTGTAATAATTGGAATTGTGAAAACCAACAATAACTGTACAATATTGTAAATAGTTAAATATTGGCATTGATTAAAATTTCAGATTCGCTTGTATAATGGATATATAATATATGCGAAGACGATTTTATGTAGTTGACGACTGAAGAAAGAGAAAAAAGAAAAGAATAATGCTGTTTTTATCTCCAGAGTCTTATTGCTTCTCTTTAACGAAGAATATGAAATTTTTAACAATGCTTTTTTGACAGTTAGTTAGCATAAAAGTAAATTTACTATTCAGTAGTGATGAAAAAAAAAAAAAAAATGTTTAAATATACGATCGGTATAATAACCCAACACTATGCCGAGGATCGCTGTACATATTAATAAAAAGCCAATGTTGAAAATTTTCATCGAAATTTGTTATAATATTATAATATATAATATTTATCTATCTTTCATCTGGTTACGAAAATCAATGGAAATCTCCGCGATGGTCAGACTGGCTTCCGATGAGCGAGTGGAAGCAGTCTCTAACCGTAGATGAACAGGCCGGTCTGTCTGGGCAGGCATGGTAAGTAGTAACTGACAGTCCGTGGTCAGGCGAGCCCTAAGTAATTATCCTTGATCTCCGGGCCCGACGGTCTAGACTCGATAGACTCACTTAACGACATAATTCCGTGTGCATATTTTAAATTAATTTCCAAGAAGCGCTTCTTTTAGACGCCGTCAAATTTCTTCTCTGCGGTAATTAAGGAGTACATAGGTATAAAGTCAATCCTACTAATAGTC
The DNA here is from genome assembly GCA_018420115.1 of Euura saliciscinereae. Classification (NCBI taxonomy): domain Eukaryota; kingdom Metazoa; phylum Arthropoda; class Insecta; order Hymenoptera; family Tenthredinidae; genus Euura; species Euura saliciscinereae. Next base: position 39,281 of record JAFFZH010010314.1, on the reverse strand, counting down.
ATTTTTCAGACTTTCGAATGGCTTTCACACGATTTTAGGAACATTTTTTTTTTTTTTTTTGGTCTACGATGTTCGAAATAAAATCTATCCGAGGCGGAAATAAATCAAGATTTGAGTGACACATTATTTTTACTAGTGAAATAATTCAAATTATTCCAAATTATTTTTTTATTGCAAATTTCTTTTTTTACTTAACATTATTTATTCAATTTTTGTTTATTGTTTTTCATTTCTAATTAATTTTTTTTCTCATTATTTGTTATGTTTTTCTCGTTATGTTATTACGGATTACTTCATTTATTTCTCATTATTTCAGATATATCCCTGATTATATCTCAAAATATTTCACGAGCTATTCGTCATTTCAACAATTCATTTTCCCCTCGAATCTACCTACCGGTGAACCGATTTTATATTTGCTGGTCTCAAACTTTTCAGCGAAGAGGCCTTTTCGAATTGAGGATGTATTGGCCGTACAATCTCATCCAAAAATCTTCAAACGGATAACTTTTTGGAAAACTTATTTCTCCTAATCAAAGAACAAAGCTATTTCATCTTACATAATAACGAATATCTGGTCAATTTTGTTTGGATCAAAAAGTTTTTTAAGTTAATTTTGAAAAAGCCTCTTGACTGAACAGTTTTCACCCCGAAATCGGTCCACTGGTGGATTTTATTTCTTCCACCACAGACACAAAAAAAAAGTCTGAAACCTTGCGAAAGCCATTCGAAAGTCTGAAAAATAGTTTTTAGCAGTTTTGACTTTTTTCTAATATAATGTCTCTGACATGAGTCTCGGACTAATTAACATTTTAGAGTGATAGATCATTGCAGCTTGAAAATCTTCTCATTGAAAATGATTCGTTTCGTATTCTAGATATGGTTATTTTCAGGATCCTTACAAAAATAAAACTAAACTTGTGGGACAGCTGGTCAGCAAATTGTGCGGTATGTATCGAAAGTCCGTGAGTTCCGTTCTCTTCTTGGCACAGTGCCTTCGCTTCTTTAATTAGGTGTACCATGCGTTCGGTATATACATCCACGAAGAGAGAATGAAAAAATCGGTTAAAAAAAAACTCTGCGGCGAATTTTTTCGTTAATTGAGCCTTACAATTACAGCTAGCAGCTGTGAACGGAACTCACACTGATATGATCATATACGGAATTCTATTTTTTTCGATCATCGTTTTTGGCAAAGATGAACAAAAACCCGGCACAATTAAATATTAAGTAGCGCAAGCCGTAGACGAGCGTTGATATTTCATTTTGCAGTCTTAGAACGTAGGGAATTGTCGAAGAGAATTATTTGTGTACCTACATTATCATTGAGTGTATAAAGTGCATGAATATTGAGCATATACACACACGTGTTGAAAGTCATTAAAGGGACATAAATCTCTCCATTGCAATATCCAGACAAGAAAGAAGAAAGAGGAAAGAAGAAAGAAGAAAGAAGAAAGTCGCGAGGAAATATAATGATGATGATAGTTATTCCTCACGAGTGGCTGCAGGAAGATGTACACGACGCACAACATTGTCTTTGGGACCCACGTCCGCGTGGTATCCTCATACCTGCATTTTAAATAAACCTGACACACTTGTTACGAGGCATTCAAACAATATGTGACACACCTATCGCGAAGAGAGGCGCATCTCGTTAAGAGGATATATGCGCGGTCGTAAATGTTCCCTTTGTCGCTAATTGATAAAATAAATTACAATAACTCGAGGATATGTATACATAAATCTTTAACTGAAAAGTTTGAGGGCATTTTACAACGAGGGGGAAATAACTCAAGATTTTGCGGACACGTAATTTGTTTAAATTACCTCTTTTATTTCAATTTTTTTCATACTTCACATTATTTAATTCATTTCAGGCTATTTTTTTCAACACCATTTTCTTTTTTTCAAATTAATTTTCTTATTCCTCATTAATCCTTTTCTCATCATTTCAGTTATTTATCATTATTTCAGTTATTTCCTCGGTTATTTCTCAATATTTGTCGTTTATCGCGTTTTCGAAGTGACATCAACGACGGAAAAAAATAAATTTCATGGTTTCTCGATCTTGAAAAGTTTAGAGCTACGTTTCAGGGTCATTTTGAAGGCTTAACGAATATCTTCAATTGATTAATATCGGTCGTTAAATATTCTTGGTCGTGATGTGCATAAATTTGGCCATTAATAACTGAGAAATTAATTCTGATTCTTTTCAACGATATGTACAAAAATATCAAATGTAATGGCACAAGTGACTACTTTTTGAAACACTTGTTACTGTGGGTGAAAGGTTGGAATCATGCACGTAACTGTACAAAATATTCGGGCAGAAATTTATTCTAATCAAGTGAAAAATTGTCTTACAATCCTGCACACGAAAATACATGTGTTTTCAAAAAGGACAATCTTCGAATAACTGTGACATCGAATAATTTACTCTAAAGAGAGCCGTAGGCTACGTCTAGAAACGGGAATGAACACTACGAATTTTTCCATCCTTGGCACCTTGAAAATTTCGCCAAATTTTGCAATGTCATTAAAATCAGAATGAAATTAAACGTAAAAATAGCATTCAAACGATAAAAATCATATAATCATGATCATAAAAAAAATTATATAATTTCATACACGATTTCTAACTGATTTCAATGAATAACTCCTCACTCTCGACGTCTAAGAGATTACAGATAATTAGAATTATATAATTGCCTCTAATTTTATTTACCAGTTGAAAAGTTAATTTTTTTCTATGATTACTACTAATTCACTAGTAATTCGCTATTATTATAACATCATTCATCGTAGAGTATTTTTGGTAGAATGGAATTATTTTAATAGAGAGAAGCAACTATAACGATGATAGATTTGAAAGAGTCGTTGGTTTTTTTTTTTTTTTTCATATAAAATAATCGGGGACGTCGATCGCCACCATATTGCCTCCACCGAGTCATTCCTATAAGATGTGTACAAGTAAAATACACGCCATACTAGGTCAATAGACCGGCTCTCCGTACTAAATCCTAGTCAGGCGCGCGCTACTTTTTAATCCGCAATTTGAATCGCCAATTCTGGTTGAATAAAATATCACTCAATTCGGGTGAAAGATTAAACGGTATTTAATTTATGTGTACTAAAATCGTTGAGTATCTTTCCAATGCCGTTCGTTCTCTCGAGTCAATGTTTATTAAACTCCTTAATTAGTCGATTCGAGACAAGTTTGGAAACCATAATCCATCCGTTGTGACTTCATTCATCTTTTTTTTCTTCATTCAACTTCATTCATCAATTTTCTGAGGATATAACTAATCTGACACAGGAATAGACAGATTCTAATGCCTTCTTCTATAGAGCGGACGGTGAAATTAGAAATGTACAAAAAATTGAATGAAGAAGTGAACAAGTAACAACTCGTACATTAAGTTATTCTTCACACGAAACTCCTGCTTCGTGAATCTGTACGCGGATGACTTCACTGGTGATAAAAGAAAATGAAAAATAAATTGTAGATTCGGTACATGCTCAAACGACTCCGAAACACGCGACGATAGCTCAATTCCATCGGTAGAATTATTTCGATCCACAAACTCGCGTCAAACATTGAAAAAAACGAATGTAAAAGAACTGTGACACTTTAAAAAGAATAAAAAAAGGCTTTGGAGCTCGATCGATATCTCAAAGGAGAGAAAAAAAATGCCCGGCACATTTCATTTAGCGACGATCTTTATCGCCAGAAAGCCCGCGAGTAATGTCAATTTTCAGCCGTCAACCGATCGATACTCAAAAAGGTCGTTCCTCGTCGCCATCGAGCCCAGAAGAGGTGGAGAACCTTCTTTCACCTGTATCTCGCTTCCGATTGCTCCTAGGCGGTAAATGAATAGGACTAACTATGGAGCTCATAAAATTTTCTACAACAATGGCAATAACTATTTTTTCCGCACAGTCGACGGTTTGGAAGATATAGAGGCTTGAAAGTCAGGTCAATTGACGATGTCTTCTAAGATCGATGCTGAAAATCTGATAAAAATGCCCAATACTGATTTATACAAAATAAAGAGTAAAGCAAAGTCGGCAAAGTCGGCTTCACCCGACGATCGAAGCTCAAAAAGGCGATTTCACATCGTCATCGAGCCCGGAAGAGGTGGAGAACTTTCTTTCGCCTGTATCTCGCTTCCGGTCGCTCCTAGGTGGTAAATGAATAGGACAAACTTTGAAGCTCATGAAATTCTCTACAACAATGATCCCCAGCACTTTTGCCGTACAGTTGACGGTTTGGAGGATATAGAGGCTCGAAAGTCGGGCAATGGTGGATGCTGAAAATCTTGGAAAATGTGCAATACTGATTTTTCCAAAATGAAGAGTGAAGCAAAGCCGGCAAAGCCCTGCCGAAGAAAGGCGTCACCCGGCGTTTCCCCGGCCGGAGGAAATCCCCGGAGGCTTGTTAGACCGGAGAAGAGGAAGATCAGACACTACGGGAGACAAGGGAGACACGAACGGTACGCAGAAGCGGTGTCTTGGTGAATAAGGAGATATCCGAGGCAAGGCTCGCGTACTCGCGGCCGAGCCAGAGAGGAACCTATATAACTGTACCACCGTGTCTGGGTCAGGAGGCGGATCACGACGTTGTAGTAGATATAGTCTCTATATCGGACAGGTGTATCCCATTCTTCGTTTGCGCGCCCTCGCGTCCTCGCGTCTCCGCGCTATACGTCTCCGCGACGTAACGTAACGTAACGTAACGTAACGTAACGTAACACCTGTTCAGCTCGACAGAGCCACCCAATTGCCGATTGATCAATTTTCAATAAATGAAAATAAATCCATGGTACATATAGTCGAAGTAACGCCAATTTTGCAGTGTCTGTGTCCCTGTGTTCATTGCAAGAACCGTGATCACTGTGATTAAGTGGATCTTACTGTGTCAATCCACACGTGATACCAGCCCGAGAGTCGAACCCCAAAAGGTATTTATTCCGAAAGAAAATCGATTACAATCGCCGCGAGTCAGTGAGCACGTGTTTTCACGATTCGTCTCTCCTCGTTAGACGCGGTTGATGTTTCTATCTTCTAATTGACAGAGACCCATGGATCGATCAAATCCTTTTCGGTCCAATTAAGACGCATAACGTCGTGGAGATGATGAAATTGTAAAACAAAACTGAAAAAATTACAAGAAAAAAGAATCAATCAGTTGGATAAACCGCCGAGACGTGATCAACGTGAATTTACTACGAGAGTAATGCGTCAAGCGATTACTGGAGCGTGACGGATGCTTACTTAACAAGTTGTGGAAAATTGTAAGGTACTGGTTACCCGGTTACCTCTCGTAGATCATAGGATAGGCGTGTCTCATTCACCTGGTAATCTCGTCTAGGCACTTTCGTTTGTAGCAAAGTGAAACAAACCGACAATTTTTTTCCACCAACAATTGCCTCTGTAATGTCTTCATCAACAGAATCTCGTTTAATGCTGCGAAGTCATCCTCAAACTTTGAGAACGTGCAACAAAACTCCAAAAATATTCAAGCTACTATCCAGGTCGAGACGGGGATTATTAACGAGATAATTAACTCATTGTATACCTAGTAATTACCGGCTCGGTCTTGTTTTGACGAATGTATCAATAATTAAACCCCAATTACACAGACTAGGCATAGTTTTGAATAAATTAGAATGTGAAGAGTTCATTACGACTCTGGGGCGAATAGCATCAGAGCTGGAATCCTCCACAACATTGAAATGATTCTGATCGTGTGAATGTTACATGATTTTTTCATGTGTCCCACTGTGTTTGCCGAGACACATATATCACGTTCCCGTTCCATCACGCGATGCGACTGAATTGTGTAAATGTCCAACCCGTTATGTCTTTACCCGTCTCTCCATTCGACCAAAATATCTTCAAGGTGATAAATAATCATCGGGTATCAGAGGATAAAAACTGCTCGAACAACCACGTCACGAGTCATCGAAGCGATCGATCAGGATACCCAGTTTCGACGGTTCGGACCGATAACATCCGAATTTTAATCACCCCGACGTGTGGCCCACTTCGCGCGGCCTCTTTCTCCTCCGATCGACACAAGCTCACGGTTTTTATTTCAGAAAATAAAATCAAAAAAGGATGAATTCTGGTAGAAAAATCCCCGAGAATCTTTCGCTTTAATTTTTGGTCGTTAGTCTCACACAGAAAAGTGGGACGCGGCCGATCGGCATACCTCCGCGAATAATATTCGGTTATCATCAAACCGAAGGAGAGAGAGAATATAAGAAAAGGAAGCACACGAAGCAGAGAAGATATTTTGCCCGTGGCGTGACAGTTACGCGTATCAAGAGCACCGATATGGTGAAACACACGTAGACAGAATCGGTATGGATGAGAGAGTAGAGTAAGGATTTGGACCGTAGGGCAAAGCAAATGGTAACAATGTGAACGATACAAAAAATGCAGAAATGTGATACTAAGAAAATCATAGAAGATAACCAAAAGTATTAAAAATGCTTAACAAAATGGTACCAACGAACTTGAGAACACAGCCATCTCGGAATAACAAATTATACTATGATTGTAATAGCAATCATATAAGGAAGAGGAAGAAGGAGAAAATTTCCAAGAGGAGCGAATGTTAACTAAGTCAGAAGAGGAGACATTCATTGATTTGAAACGAGAGAAGAGCCCCAAGGCTGTTGAACGTTACTTCATCAATGAAACCGTTATGTGTATTTGACGACGGGCAGGCAAGCCCCCCGCGTGGTCCTACTTTTTGAAAAACCGGCTGTGCACCGGCATCTCATCTCCTTTCGTTCCAAATTCTGTAATAATCGAATGCAGTCCATTGTGCTGTGGGATGGAATCGAGCATCAGTGCAAGTAGCAGATTAAATTCCTCCGAACGTTTCACCTGGAAAAAATAATTGTTGGCCTCCCGGATGGGGCTCGAGGCGCAGATTTCGAGTTTGTATTCTTCCTCTCCACGTGGAATCCTGTCCGGGCTGGTCGATGAACGAACGCCCGGGGATATTTAACGTCGAGGTTCGCATGTGCGGCCGTTTATACCGCCGAGAAGACGCGAATTCGCGGATTGAGTCGGTCAGAAGTAGGAGCCGGGGCCAAATTACCGATTCGCCAGAGGAATGCCCCGCGTCCGAAGCGGATGCGCGAATACGCCGATCGGTTTGCCTACTTTCCTACTTATACCGCATATCAGTCCCGTCGTGATCCCAGAAGCACCGATATGCAAATTCGAGTACGACGTCGACCCCCGATTTCGAATGATCTGGATTTTAGACAGTCCTTCGGATTTCGGGCTCGTGGGAATGCCGATCAGTCTCCAACTCGACTGACCTTAATTAGCTCTCTTTATTGCCCGGCCAGAGATTATAGCAGTACAGATTCGAGTTCACGGTTCAACATCGCATTCCTCTATAATTTCCGCGTGTGTGCGACCGAACGAATGGAATTATGCGTAGAAATGTTTGCGTTCTTTTTTCCCTAAAGATAAAAATCCCACCGTGAAAAGTTCCTACTCAGTGCTAACCGCGCGTCAAAGACTCGGGGAGGCGGGCAGTGGACCAGTGGGTCACCAGAGTCATCTCGAGCGTGATAGGCTTCCTCGTGTTTAGAAGGTATTGTAAATACGGAGTGGGGCCCACCGGCGGCTGGTCTTTGAGCCACGTGAATGCCCCGAGCGCGTCAGAGGTCATTGAACATCTCAGTACCGAAGATTAGTGTCTGATGGACCGATGGACCCACGAGGTAAAAGGGTCGGTTGATCTGGGGTCACGTATCGGGACGAATGGAGGAAATAGGCGTCTGATAATGGATCGGATCATTTTCATCGAGTCACGGGGCGGAGATTTTCGTATCGATAATGATCACAGCGCCTAATCTCGTAGCGGTACTTCTCATAGACGATTCGATAATGGGGAGAAGATAAAGACTAGGAGTTGACCGCGGGTCTCCAATGGCACACTGTTAGAAATATCTGTATTAGGTTTCATAAAAATCTATGTGAAGCAATTAAAATATACTTTTTGTGTATTGAAATTCGACTAATTTCAATATTTCAATATTCATATGACAGTTTTCGAAAATTGAAAATCATTCTGAAATTTCATAGGCAAAATTATACTGAATTTTATACACAGAATGTTTTGAAAAATCGGGTGAATACCCATAAAAAATGAAAATTTAACGATTTTAATTGGATGGACTGTTGCGATAATCGACTGAAATTTAATCGAAGCGTATCAATATTGAGATATGTGATTGAAAACTCGGTATGTTTTTTCATTATCAAGCCACAAATATGAAATTTCAAGATTTTTTATATTAATTTCATTTCAGAAATTTCATTCCTGTTTGCATAAGAAATTTTAATATATTTTTAACAGTGCGTAAGTAACTCGGCAAATATGTGCTTTGACTTGTTGACGTAAGAACGAACGTGCGTGGATGGGTATGTACTTTATGGGGCAGATGATTGCATATTCACGGAACACATGTACTCCTTTTTTGATTATTCGAATGTTCCCATATGCAAATTATGACCAGAACCATGCCTCGTGGTTACTGAATATTGATGAAACTCGATAATACACTTGTTCGAGTACGAACGAATTCCACGTAGGCTCCATCGGATTCTTTGTAGAAATTTTGGACCAGTTTTATAGATCATTTACCATAAAATCAATCGCCTCGTGTTCTATATAGGAGGAGAAAGAAAAAGGGAGGAGAAGTAGTATAAAGGAATGTGGCATTGAATTTCGAAGGAGTGGCCGGATATAGTTTGAGATTTGTGCACAGAATAACCGAGAGCCCCTGAGTGATGATTGGTAAAGTCGTTAACCCAAATTCACAAATCAAGTTGAAAAATAATTATATTTCCGAAACGACAAGTGAGAGCTGTAACGGTGTTACAGCTGGCAATCATGAATAAACTCGAGATTTATATTCCATCGAGGAAAGGAGCGCGCGAAGAGGGGAAGATGAAAGAATTGAAATAAAATAACCAAACAAACAGACAAAAAAAAAAATAAAAAGATAAAATACAAGTGTGAGAAACAATTTGCGGTAGCCCCTCAGATATCATAGATCATCGAACCTTTCATAGAAGATTAATAGAACGGCTGTGATCCTCGTTCAGAATGTAGAAATAAAAACCCTTCCATGCAGGTGTAGAAGAATCAGAATAAGATAGAATTACGAAATGTCCCCAGGGAATTTTGTAACTGATGGTCACCGGTGTGTCTAATGAAATCCAAACGCGCGGGGTCCTAAGGTAACGATGATTGCGTTTGGCGGAACCGACCCAACGGTAAATTGCTAATTGATAAAGATTTCAAACCGTGACTACGATTCGAATGCTATTGTATTCCAAGATCGAGAATTCAAAAAACACTTTTTCCTCCGAATCTTGACCAAAATTTGACCGATGCAATATTTATTTTTACAGGGTCTCTTGATACCTGAGCTACAGTTTGGCCAAAAACCGTGACACGATGCGGTTACACATACACCTGGTACTTGCCTGTCTTCTGTTCAAAGGGGTGAGTATTTAAACATTTTCTTACCTGAGCTAATCAATTTTTATTAGATTATTACCTATAACTATCAAAATGATGAGTCGATTACAAGAATAAAAAATTACAAGATTATTGAAGAGATAATTAGAAAAAATTGTAAGAATTACAAGAATTACAAGTGTCCCCAAAATCAAAGTGTAACAAAAACTCCCTTAAAAAATGGCGGAGTACCATTTATGACTTTCAATTGAAAGCAAATTCATGCAAAATAGTTTTGATTCTGGGGTTGCGATAATGATCACGTGATTGATCGGTAAAAATCGACGTACGAAGGACCGTAGACGTTATCTTATAGCGGAATGCAGTCTGTGTTATACCTGTCGTATTCGCCGGGGTTCTGGGGTAACCAGGTTGACGTTTTATTCCGCCGTTGGTTCGTGGAAATACCTACTTAGAGAGAAGCTTGAATCCAATTGAAGGTAACCGATCACTAACTGTCGTCTGCGGCACAGCCCCGGTACGTGACATTGTGGTATGTGCTGTTAGGTGCAACTTAGATCCAGTTTGATGCATTCGCGAGCGAGCATAAGCAGGTTCTCAAATCGTTACATCCTCGGTTCTAAAGAATACGGAATATTGTTTAGAATCAGGTCGCGCCGGGTCTTCTACCCGCCTAATTGCCATAACGATAATAAATCAGCTCGAGAAAATGATCGTCATCCACAACTGTGACGAAATTTTAAATTCCCAGTGTATAGGTAGAGATCCACGTTCACGTTCTCTCAACGTTTGTCGATAGAACTCACATCAGGCAGGAAGTCACGCTGACATATGTCGACTACAGTAGCCTACTTTTCTGATTCTTGGCTAATTTCCGTCAACGTATACTCAACACCTCGACGCCTTATAGTATTTATTTGCCCCACAGACCGTTCAGATTTTCGACTTTAAAGTTGAACACTAATTTTTCTATGACAGTTTTGTATGATCTTCTTACATCGATGCACCCTGACAACAATTTTTTTTCTAGTTTCATTTTATTTATTTCATCAAACTCCGGTTCGTCACAAAATTGACTTAGGGCAAATGAATACTGCACAGTTATCAATTGGAGATTCTAATCCTGATTTCTCTGAATGATTTCACGACGGTTGTACGGTGTGCATCCTAATAAATTTCCAATCAGCCATCTCGATCTCGAGGCTATAAACGAGACGACGTAGTCACGGCTGAACAGATTGCTCTCAGGCAGACCTTTCCCTGCGCTCGAGCCGACCAGGCGCTATCAATTGCAGGTGTAAATCTCTTTTCCCATTCCCATTCCCATTCACCATGTGATCGTTTCTCTCTTAATCGTACCGCGTCTTCAACGACGGGTTGACTCGCTTCAATGGGAGTTAATACACAAACGTGTTATACTTACATTCACTTGTATCAAGCTGCACGCGAGTGTCGCTGTATACGTATCACCTCTTGACTCGAGTTCAACACGCGACTGAGAGATAGCATCGCGCCTTTAGCGTCCTGGGTGCTTGAGAGGATCACGTTTCATAACAGAGCACCGCGGGACGTATCAACGAAGCGAGATGCGGTCTCCAAAAATGTGGAAAATCGGATCGGAGCCTCACCCCCCGAATCGGAAATGGTTATAAAAAAGGGTCCACGGTCGCTCGACTTACATAACGAGTTCATGTAACCCAGATATCGCGTTATATACTCAGATCCAAGAGGCCACATACCGTTGCCGTTATTCAGTTGTCTGACCCAGTGCTAAGGGCTACGGGTTTCCTCCTCGAGTCTCAGGCCACGCCGGTCGGCCGGTCGGTACCTCCTTATTGAACCACGCGCGTCCGCTCGCGGCTCTCGAGGAATAAGAAATAAGAGAATAAAAAAATGAGGAGTAACGCTGTGTGTGGGCATCCCGCTTCACCTCAACGTTTGTTAATAAATTAAGGGGGGGTTTCGCCGCTCTAGGTGGCCTTTTCGTGTTCCAAAAAACATGTCGTACAGCCCAAGGCGGGAAAACTAGAATGCCGAAAAAAGAAGCTGAAAATCAAGAATGTCATAAAGTACTTGGAATATGATCATTCAGAAGTAAGAATGCTGACTTGAAATAAAAATAGCAAATTACAAAATTACAAAAGTGCTGGAGGTATGAAAATCAATGGCTCCTACAATTCTCAATATTTGACAATGTGTACGAGAACGCATTCAAAAAAAAAAAAAAAAAATGAACCATCATTCGCGATCGATACTTTTTGTAGTTACGTTGATCGCTGAGGCCCACCTTGAAGCCGGTTTTTTCGGCTTGCTGGTATTCATGCGAGTGCATCAGCGGGTCTTTTGATTCCCGCGTTCTCGGTGCGGCCGAAGGTGCCTTTTTAGTATGAATCGCTTGCGATCTTTAATTGGGTTAGAGGAACGACTGAGCCGAAGAGACGGAGTGAGCGATGCTGGCCGATTGACCTGTGGCTCAAAGTGGTTGCGGCGATGATGGTGGTGGTCGTTCGTTCATTCGTTCATTCGGTCGTTCGTTCCGTTATGCCTGAGGGTCATGTGTGACGTGTCAGATGCTCCTGTTTTGTGCCTCGATCCCCACTCCGTGTCACCCCGCGATCTCGAGAATTCCCATCGCGCTATGCCCATTAGCACCGGAGGCGTTTTAAATTACATTCAGCGATGCAACGACACCGAACTAACAAATACATGAAAATTTCAGCTGGCCGGGTCCGATGACGTCGAAGTGATCCAAGCCATCCCGGGAGAGGACAAGCGGAACGATAAATCGGCCATGGACCGTCAGGACACCGAGATAGGCGGCTCCGACCAGCTGGCTCTCGAAACGACCGGTGAAAATAGCGCCGGAGGTAACCAGTACAGCTCCGGACCACTGCGGAGTCATCCGGGTCGCGGGGGACTCGGCCTGCCCAACTCGCGACCTCATCACAACGTCGCCTATCACGGCCCTCCTCCTCCGCTACCGTCGAAGGGACAGCCCGAAGCCCAGGACAAGATCTACTCGCCCAGCGCCGGAGGCCAGGGCGGCGAGAACTGGCCGGTCGCTACTCCGGACATGCCGAAGATAATATCGTTGGACGTAAAGTGCGAGAAGAGCCTGATGAAGGTCTACCTCGGCTTCGACAAGCCCTTCTACGGGATCGTGTTCAGCAAGGGCCACTACAGCAACGTCAACTGCGTCCACCTTCCGGCCGGACTGGGCCGGACCTCGGCCAACTTCGAGATAAGCATCCACGCCTGCGGCACCGCCGGGAACACGGAGAACGGCCTGTACGGCTACGGCGCTGAGTCCGGGTCGGGAACGTACTTCGAGAACATAATAGTCGTGCAGTACGACCCCCAGGTCCAGGAGGTCTGGGATCAGGCGCGAAAGCTGAGGTGCACGTGGCACGACCAGTACGAGAAATCCGTGACCTTCAGGCCCTTCCCGGTCGACATGCTGGACGTCGTGCGGACCGACTTCGCGGGCGACAACGTCGGGTGCTGGATGCAGATCCAGGTGGGGAAGGGGCCCTGGGCCTCGGAGGTATCCGGTCTGGTAAAGATCGGGCAGACCATGACCATGGTCCTCGCGATAAAGGACGACGACTCAAAGTTCGACATGCTGGTCAGGAACTGCATGGCCCACGACGGGAAGCGCGCCCCCATCCAGCTGGTCGATCAGAAGGGCTGCATAACCCGGCCCAAGCTCATGTCCAGGTTCACCAAGATCAAGAACTTCGGGGCCAGCGCCTCGGTCCTGTCCTACGCCCACTTCCAGGCGTTCAAGTTCCCGGACTCGATGGAGGTCCACTTCCAGTGCACGATACAGATCTGTCGGTACCAGTGCCCTGACCAGTGCTCGGAATCGAACCTGCTCGACTCGCAATCGGGGTACCTGGAGAGCCACCAGGTTATCCATCCGGACTCCGGATACGGTCCTCCGTCCCTCCACCCGCTTCCTCTGGAGGCGTATCTCCAAGCGACCGCCGGACGCCCGAGAGACGAGCGTCGGAGAAGGACTCGCGAGGTCGGGGTGAGCCCGGAGAAGGAGGTCGGAGTCAATAGAATCATCCGGGTCGTGTCGACCGGGGACCTGACCTTCGCTATCGACGATTCCGCGAACGACTCCGTCGTAGCCGGGGGACCGACGATGGTGTTTTCTGCCAAGGATCACGCCCTCAATTCCAGTCTCATATGCATGACCACCCCGGGCTTCGCCATCACACTGATCGTGCTATTGGCAATTTTGCTGGTATCCTTCGTCCTCACCGCGTATGTCTGTCTGCGTTTGAGGCCGTTCGGTAAACCGATCAAAAACATGGCCGGTCCGTACAGCAGTAACGCACCGGCGAAGAAGTCTTCCAAAATGTGCTTCTTTTCTTAAGACACATTTTTTTTTTCAATTTAAGCTCCTGATGGGGTCTGGCCTGAATTACATGCACAGCGAATTTTGAGTGATTCTATCGCTTGCTCAGGATCAGATTGTTATATATCTTCGTTATTGAACTCTCGAAATTTCTTGGAGTCAAATTTTGAATTCACTCTATTGGACAGATCCAATAGAGTGATTATTCAATCCAATCGAGTGATTTGCTCACTCAAATCGCTTGGAGTCGAAGATTTCACTCTAAAAGAGAGAAAAAGTCACTCAATTCTTTGGACTTGCGCTGTTTTCACTCCAATAGATTTAGAGAGATAGTTTCGAGTAAATGGGATTCATTATTAGGATGTGTAGACGAACAAAATGAACAGCTAACTCGAAAAAGTTGAAAAGTGGATATAAAACAACCTGATCCTGAAAAAGCGATATATTGAAACACTTTTTTATACTTTTATAGATTCTCTATCCTTTTTTTTGTAGACGTTTATATATCGAACAGTTGTTTCTCACTCGATATTTACTTTTTTTTTTATCAATATTTACAGTATAGATAGAGATTATATTTTGTATTAATTATTAGGGGCGAAATCGAGGCTCTATACGTGTTCGTCGCTTTATAGTTGATTCTTTTTTATTTAAAATGTTTTTTTCTAGGTAGCCAATGTGACGATCACCGTTTTGTTATACAGTTAAGTTATTTTTGTCTGATTATATACATTTTTTTTTGTATACGTTTTTTTTCGCGATATAATTAAGCAGAAGAAATTCATGGTAGGATAGAAGCTCAAATATCATCTCGTCGCGTGGGTAAATTGTTTGACTATACGATGTTTAGTCATTACGTTTAATATTTGATTATTTATTTATTTATTATTGTGTATCTTGAACAATTAATTAATTTATTTATTAAATTAGGAAAATGACCGGGTAAATGGTTAGGATAATGTTATATATCGTTGGGAGGTTCTGTTGCATACGGTTCGAAATATCCTACACGGTGCAAAAATTCGATTACGCATTACTAAATATTAAACGGTAGCAAAAAATGAAAAATAAAAATAAATAAAAACAGTAATAATCAAAGCTTGAAAAATTTAAATTTTCATCAACTTTCCAGTATAAGAAACGTAATTTATTTAACTGCAGCGTCGTGGTTGAGTACTTTGAATGCTACAGAACCTCAACGAAAAGTTGTGCTCGGACAAAGTACGCTTAGTATACTTTATACGTAATTATAATTTATTACATACGCACCTATTCAAGTTTCATATCTTTATATCCGTCATTTATATCGCTACTAATTATTAAATATCAAATATCTATCAATAAATTGTATCCATTCTTGGACGTCGCTGTATAATTCGGCTAATTTTTTATATTGAATCTAATTCGAATCTCGAATTCATCAATTACTATTCGCAGGCTTAAAAAAAAGAAACATAAATCAATTAAATCCTCTTGTTTGGATCAAGAAATAAAAATAAATACATATTGAATTTTTTTTTATTCAAATTTAAAAAAAATTTGTGTGTAGTTTACACACAAAAATAAAATTGGTATAACACTCTCGAATTTTTAGCTAGTGGAGTTGTTTAAAACTATTATTAATTATCACGATAATTATTATGAGATTAAATAAATTAATAAAAACTGCGATCATAATGAAAAAAAAAATACTGCACAACTGGCGTTGACACGTTGAACAAAAATTTAGATATACGTAATATACATGTGCAAATATTGTCTGAATTTTATAGCAAATAATAATAATACTATAGACAATTTTATAAGTATTATATGTATACACATAGTTTACCTGTGCTCGTTGTAATTAAAATATCAATAGTAAGCTGCGATTTTGATTCCATACTTCTTGACCTTATTCTCTCCAAATTATGTAACAGGTGAAAGAAAAACTGATGCGAGGGATTTGGCACTGTCTTCGACGAGTCACGGATATGAAAGAAAAGAAGATTAAAAATCACTCGCAAAGTGGGTAGGTTATTCATTTGATAATATATTTATGCAATGTAATTTATGAATAGGCTTTTACATATACATTAATTATATATGTATAAATTTATCGTATTGTAATGCATCTATGTGTGTATGTACATGAAACTTTTTTTTTTCAATTCATTTTTCATTCATAGTATTAGGTGTATTTCATCCATCGATGATCGAAATGGAAACACGACATTTTATGTCACCTTTCAGGCTTCTGATTTTCTCGTTTACATAGGTAGACAATTTTAATATAAGGAAATCCCCGAAATCGTACAATTAGATAAATAATGTCGAATTAAATAATTGTACGATTAAATTATAGGTACTTTAGAATATTTATGCTGGATCAGGGCGTCGTAGGTATCTTGTATATGTATTACATAGTTTTTTAATCTCACTTACGAATTTCGCATATTATATATATTATAATTATAGTATGAATAATTAGAACTTATGGCGATTCTATAAACCCTGTTCAGCATACATATATTATATTCGTGTCTAGTTATGTATATGACAGATAGGTGTAACATGGAAGTATCGTAGATATTTGATTATGCCTTATATTGATATATTTTATATGAATTTTTTTTTCTTGTTTTTTTTTTAATAATAGAAATTTTTTTTATTTTACGATATCAATAATTTCGAAGACAAATGAAATAAACCGTTCATAAAAAAAAAACAAAAAAAAAACATGTAATATATCACAAAATTCGTGAATTCAGTAAGTATGCATATAAATGTGGCAGAGAGAGAGAGAGATAGATAGATAGATAAATATTAATATTTTTTTTTCTCTTTATTTTCTCACAGTCGATTGAAGAACTACTCAGAAGTTCTTTTTTTTTAATACAAAATTTCATTGAATAAATGTATTTATGGTTTTTTTTATCGTTATAAATCTATCAACTATACAAGAAAGATTTAGCTATGTATTTAAATCGTTGGGGTAAATTTCTGCAATTTAAACTGTGAAAGACTCTGTGTAATAATTAAATTGAATGTTTAGAAATTTGTGACTCGAATTTTTCTAATCTCTCGGAGAAGGTAAAAATATAATAATAATTATAACGAAATGATTTCCTGCAATTACTGCGCCTAATACTTTCTGTTTTTTTTTTTTTTTTTTTTATTTTCTTAAAACTTTTTTTTTTTTTTTTTTTTAGATTAATTATTTTAATCCTATTTTCTATATTTAATATAAATTAAATTTTATCATTAATGTTTGAAGTAGTAATACGTTGGAAACAGACAAAAAAAAGAAACTAATGAACGTAGCCTATTTACCATGATTTATACTATTTCATAAATAAGTCTAACTTCCATTACAATTCAGAAAAGTGAATAATAATAATAATAATAGTAATAATATAGGCCCTTGAATTATATTTAATAACTGCATTTGATATTTGAATAATAATATCTAATAATAATTTGTCTATCATATTTCATTTTTCACTCAGTTACATATATCGTATCGCCATAATGTACAAACAAAATTAAAAAAAATTCCAATTAACTTCACATTTGTCGTGAAAAAAATCCGTCCCTAACACTTTTATTGGCACTTGTCCCTTCGAATTTAGTGTATGTCTGTTGATTTCAGAATCGTGGACTCAAAAACTAACAAAAAAAAAAAAAAGTTGTAACATGAAAAAAATACCTTGAAAAAGAAACAAAAAATTAGAAAAAAGGTAAAAGAAAAATAATAACATGAAAAAAAAGACCCTGATAAATACATTTCCTCGCAAGATCCAGCATTCCTTTCTTTTTTTTTTACAATTTATACGGAGTAACACCGCATTCAATATAATAATATAATAACTATAATTATTATTAACATCTTATATCAAAATTTGAATCACTACAATTTTTTATACGCACCAAATGAGCAAGGGGCGTTGTACAATCAGAAAATACTATAATACACACGGATCTTCTCGCATTAAATTAATTATTATCTTCTTCTAGATAAAATAGACGTGAGCAATTGAATATTGGTAATTGGACTCTGTACATTTTCTTTCATATATTCGTGAAATCAATGAATACATTATTTACGGAAGCAAGATAATAAATTAATAAGATTCTTCACAATAATTCACATTCACCGTAGATACATACAATGTTTAGTCCGGCACAAGTTTCTTCGATAGTTTCGAAAAGTCGATTCTGTGTGAACAAGGCGGATATATCCCTTCTTTTGATGTTTAGTAGTTTTATTTATTTTTTCTTATTGCTTATTCATTTACGTTTTATATAAATTCTTTCCTATTACTTTTAATTTTTTTCTTCAACTTTCAATAGTTTGGAATTTACTGTAGCCTTTAGTTCTATTATTTTTCTTCTCAGACAACGAAAATTGATCGGTACAAGTAGACTGAAATTTGAATGTTACCCTTCAATCATAGAATTCGTGAAAAATAAAGAATAGAAAACCCCAAACTGCAATTATTGTACAAAAAATATTCATTCAACGACTCGATGCGAACAGCGAACGATACCCGATACTTTCAAGTTCGATTTAATGTCTGGTTTCATCTCAACACATGTACATCGTTCTACTGACCGCGCCACGTGTTATAATATACTTATTTGACACATAAAGCACGGATAAAAATATATTTCGTTTCATATTCATATTTAATTAACATTGAGCCTTGTCTTCCTTGATATGAACGTTATCTTTGTCATAAAAACTGTGATTTTGGGGACATCGCAACCCAATGGGGCAAGAATTTTCCTCGATAACACGTACGTTCCTTCCTGCCATGGGTACAACAGATTTTTCACCGATTATAAAAAATCCCTTCGACGCTATCTGCACCTCGGGCTCCTCTACGGGAACAAAATCCCCCTTCGATGCTATTTCCACGATTGGCTCTTTCGCTGCGACAAAATTGTCCATCGACGCTATTTCTACAACCGGCATTTCCTCCGCGACAAAATCGCCCAACGATGCTATCTGTATCTCAGGCATTTCTTTGACAACGAAAATGCCTTTCGATGCCACAGATGCCAGAGGATGTTCCTTGATAACAGGAGTTCCTTTCGATGCTATAGGTACGGCGACGAGTTTTTCCTCAACGACACGAATGCCTTTTGTCTGTGCTGCAATAGAACACGGCTCTTCTATCACAGGAAGCCGTTTTTCTCGTTCAAAAGGCGATCCGTTGTGAAAAAATACGCTTCTGAGGGTAGCGACGTTCACCCTTTCTCTCGCGTGTTCATCCGCTGGGCAGTCGGCAGTGGAGTCGTTGTTGCTGGACCTAGAAGACCGCAAACAATCAGGAAGGGGATACGAGGATAAATTTTGTTCGTTCATTTCGATCGTTCGGTGAATTAAATTTCTGAAAGAAAAACCGAATCGCACCTTACCTAGAAATTGCTGAGGTTTTCGAAGCGATTTCTACCTCCTGCTCGTGGTCCTTGTTCCGTTTGCGTCTCCCTGGTCCTCGACTAGCCGTGTTGCATCCGCTGCTGGGTCCCGCCTCTTCGTCGGCTTCGATGAAGCTGACGTGATCGTCGAATCGGACTCGTTCCGAGCCTCCGTCTTCCCCGCACGTAGTCCAGCTACTAGAATCACTGGGTTGACGATCTAGGATTGGCCTGCGACGAGCGCGTTTGGCTAATCCTGAGGCCAGTTCCTCCAAAGAACTCAACGACGCCGCTTGGCCAGCCAAGTCTATGTGACCCTCCGCTGTACTTCCGGCCTCGGTCTCTCCCTCGGCGTTACGGGCTCCGTTGTTCACTCCCGAATCGACCTGAAACGGAAAGAAAACAGGGAATAGAAACAATCTTCGATATTCAGCGTATCAATGGGCAATAAACGCACCTTGAAGTTGAGCACAGAGCCGGCTAAGGCTCTGGTCGAAGCTGCGCCATCGTCCAGAGCGATGGAAGCATTGACAGACTTTTCTGAAAGGCTTGTAGCTGCCGATGCGGTTTCACTGCTGAGGCTGAATCTCTGAGTAGATGCAACGTCTGCTTGAACTTCGAGTCTGTGGACAGAGGGAATGACTTTGAATTTTCTTTTTGTGGGAAGAAGAAGTTTTTAGATAGAATTTTCGATAGGTTTTCTCTACCTTTGACCTCCTGGCAAGAGAGTGGATGCTATGCTAGCTGCAAGACTGGCGCCTGCTGATACTATGTAGTTATAGGTGGCGACTTCTGGGTCGTTTAATTGACTCCCGCTACCTAGGGATAACGAGGCTTCTCCGATCGAAGGATTGGCGCCTCTGTGGCTGGCCGCGTCGATGGACGAAGCATCTGGAACGAGGGATTATTCATTTATTGAGTCAATTCTGTAGTATCATTATTATTCTTGCGTTCAGATGGAATCGATCAGTTGGAGAACACACCTCCGGTATTTTTGTTGCCGAAGGCTCCCATCAGTTCGTTTTCATCGTCAAAATCAAATCGGACACCTGCGCCGTTTGTCGATACTCCGCAACCTCCGCTTCGGCAAAGGGACACGGGTACGACTCCGTAAACGTAGAATAATAGAATAGGAACTCCGATACCGACTGCTAACCCAGCCAACACTGGAGACACTAAGACCTGAAATTACATATAGGGATTATTTTGAGATGATCGATTCATAGCCAATTCATCAACAGAAAAAACTGTATATCTGTATAGTGTATAATAAATTTTACAATTCTACCGTGATGAATGAATACAATACTTTTCACATAATTGGAAAAGAAACAAGCGTCGCGAGTGACAAAAAAATCGAATTCAAAACCAAACTACTCAACCGATTTCGATGAAATTTATATGGGACTAATCTGAAAGTATATCCTTTCGAATGAAGAAAGAATTTTCTAAATCGGTTGATAAATGACGGAGCTATGAGGTAACAAACATAGAAAAAATATAACCGAATTGAGAACCTCCTCCTTTTTTTAAGTCGGTTGAAAAGTAGATCGTTTTTGGTTCTTAGAATGACTAAGGGATGTACAATTTTGAATTTTTCCCTTCAGTAATTTTTCAGTAATTATAGAACGGGTCTCTGAACAAATGTTAAACCCTTTATGATCGAAGTGTACAGTAAGAAGACTGTGAATGGACTTTGTTTGCAGAAGGTTGACTTTTTTTTCAAGACACACACTGGCATTATTCAAATCGTCCCTGTAACGATATTTGGATTGGACTTTTCGATATTGGTTGTTTTTAGAACAAAAAAAACATCTATTTTCTAAAAAAAATCTGCAAACAGGTTGTCTACTCAAGCAAGGATCTAACATTCCCTGAGAATTCCAGGATATTCCAGGAGAAAAAAAATTCCCTGAGATTTCCAGGACTTCCAGGTTTTTCAAGGATGTAGACACTCTGGCAAAGTCTTCCTTCGAGAAAGGAAATTATTATAACTTATGAAGTATAATAGCGGGTGCTTATTTCGCTAATTGATTAATTAATTAGTTCAATTAATCAGTATTTTGATAAAAATTTCTAGACTGTTACAAGAATTCGTATTCTTGTTTTGCATATTTCTATATTATACTTCGTGCCTTGATTACAGATGAGATTGTACAGTATTTTATCAGATCTAATCAAACTAATTTATGTTATTTTATGGAACGTAATCAGAACAAGGCGATGATGTAAAATTATAGTAATTTTATTGTACTAGATTGAAATAATAATCCTAATAAAAGATCTACCCACAATATTAAGAATTCTGAATTAATAAATAATAAACACGCGAAACTAGGGTATCTCGAAAACTGAATCTACGAATTCCCATTCCTGTGAAATAAAGAAAAAAAAAAAGAGAAACAGCAATAAAAAATTAATTAATTCAGTGTTCGGCTTAAAAAATCTCTCACGATATCGAGAATCCAGGGTGTCAATTGAATATCAAATATCAAATTCCCCGACATTTCCCGGTCTTCCAGACGTGACTTTTCCAGGACTCATATATATTTATACTCATAGATATTTTCAAAATCTTACAGATATCAAAATGGAAAGGAAAAAATGGAAAAATTCCAGATAAGTGTGCGAAATCCCTGACATTTCTCGGTTTTTCCAGACGCTTTCAAATTCCCTGACATTTCCCGGTTTTCCAGATTTCCCTGACAGCTGGACACCCTGGAGAAGAATGAAACAACAAAAAGCCGTAATAGGCACCGTAAGATCGCGATAAATAATCAAGACCGCGTGTTCAAATTCCCCCAAGGACAAAAACCGTGTCATGGTGGTTACTTTTTTTCGGGAAAAAAATTCCCTGACTTTCCGTGACTGGTTGATCGATTTTCCCTGACCAAAATTCTAATATTGTCTTAATAAGTTCTAAAAGATAATACCCCCCATAATTCTTGATTTCGTTACGATGCAAATTGATTAGGAAATCCAACAATGTTGGGAAAAATGATATGAATTTTTTTAAATTTCCTTGCTGAATTATTTACTACACGCTAGGAATTTCTTTCACTTTTTCCCTCATCAAGTTTGAAATTCCCTGACATTTCCCGGTTTTCCCTGACCGTGGCTACCATGGACTGTATATAATTAATCCTGAAAACCATTAAAAAAAAAAGCAATTCGAAGATTCTGAAAAATTGTACTGGTCCATTTTTGGCCTCTACCGTAGCGACGCCGAAGAGACGCGTCGGTATGGCCAGAGCGAGGAGTAGGCAGGATGATGATATTGATTGAGAAGAGAGGAGAGTGCGCGCGTGGCACCCGCCCATAGTCGAGGCGCACTTTCCACCGGGGATGTGAACGGGAAGGTATACTGGCTGTACACAGGGCTCGCCACATACACCACCCCGTCTATCTCTACACGAACGCGCCGCGGGAGCGGGGGTCACGGTGGTCTCTATCTCTGCGTGCCTGTTATCACTGCGGTTGAGACCGGAGGCAATAAGCATTGTTACTCCGCTCCAGAGTCTGTCCAACGGTGGATCGGCACATAATTCGCCGTTAAGAAACTGACCGCGATAACGTCAAGATAAATCGGGTCTCGAATCAGAGCCATGTAATCGTCAATTTACGCGGTTCTATTTCACTCTCGAATTCTATACGTCATCGGTACTTCGGAAAGATGAGGAATCTGAGAAAAATGTGCTTCGTGTGCGAGTGAAGACATCGAAATCAAGATCCTCGCGGTTTTAAAAATAAAATATAAAAATTGTAAATAAAAAAGGAAAGATCGCAGGGGGAAATCAAATTTAGGGTCGAAAGAGACAGAGAGAGGGTCAGGATGTCTGACAGCGATGATACCGAAGGTTCCGGCGGGGAGTGGCCAGTGACAAAAGAATGGCTCGAAGAATTGCTGATGGTCTACCACGGGGAGGGTTCCCAAGTTACGGTGGACGATTTTACAGTACGTCCAGGATGCGCAGCGGGAGACAGCGTCCTCAGCGATATCCTCGCGGTCTCTGTAGAGTATCGTTCGAAACCGGAAAACGCCAAGTGCGAATTGAGTGTCATAGTAAAACTATTGCCGCAGGATCCGTTCAGTAGATTTTTCGTTACTGAGGCGCAATTTGATCTTCGCGAGATCAAATTTTACACCCAGGTAATTATTGTCGAGTATATGTAATTTTTTTGTATTTAAAACGCGAATTGGTTGGGTAGATATGAAGGGGAATCCCCGATCTATGCAGTGATCCTTCGTGATCGAAGACGGAGAGAAACGTTTATTTAATACGGTTCTCGAACCGTTCGGAATTTTTTAAATAGACGAAATTAGAACAAATTTGAAAACAGTGAAAAAGAGAACTTCAAAATTTTGAGTGTAAATCAAAATTCGCGATAAAAAAAGTCCAAATATTGTAATTAAATAATAGTATTGAATTTGAAAATTTAGAATTCGAAAAATTGTCTCGTTGAAATTTGAAAAATTCGTAATTTTCAAACAATAAGAAAGAGAAACTTAGAAATTTCGAGTATAAACCAAAATTCGCGATAAAAAAAAGTCAAAGTATTATAATTAAATATTTAGAATCCGAAAAATTGTTTCGTTGAAATTTGCAAAATTTGTCATTTTCAACCAATAAAAAATTTCAAACAAAAATTAAAATTCACCATAAAAAAAAATTGTATAAATATTTCAATTGAATAGTAGTTTGGAATTTGAAAGTTTAGAAATCGAAAAACTGTCTCGTTGAAATTTGAAAAATTCGTAATTTTCATTATATCAATCAAAGAAAAATTGTATCCATGAAAAAGAAAAAATTATGAAAGAAGGTACTCTGAGAAAATTAAAAGAAAAAATATAGAATTTCTAAAAATAAATTTAATCCAATTTCCTTGATTTTCTGAGACCGATTCAATTGTCTACAATAAAACTCCCCGAAACCTCTGACAAAAAATTGTTATTCGCAGGTGGTCCCAGAGTTGGAAGCGTTCCAGAAGCGTCAATTGTCCGTTTCGAATGGCGGAGCAGATCTCCCAGACTTGCCAATTCCTGCGTGTGTCCACGCGCACTACAGTCCGGCGGGAGGAAGCGAGGAGAGTCCAGAGCCTCCGGAGTCATTTTTAGTCCTCGAGAATCTGAGGCCCAGGGGTTTCGAGGGTGCAGAATTTTCGCGGGGTTTGACCCTGAGACAGGCCGAAGCCGCCTTGACGGCGGTGGCCCGCCTCCACGCCCTGTCTTTGGCGATAAAAATCAAGGAGGGAAGATCGCTGTCCGAGCGATACACGTTCCTCTTTCAAACGGCGAGAGCGACGGACTCGTATCAGCAGCTAGTCGAGAGGGGATTACCCCAGCTGGCAAGATTCCTCGAGAGAAGACCCGGCCTGGAAGCCGTTCTCGAAGCGCTTTTGGCGCTGCGTCCGAGAACCAAGGAGATCATCGCGGCCCTCCTCGCGCCAGAGGGGCCGCTCGCTCTGATAACCCACACAGACTTTTGGTGCAATAATTTGCTATTCCGAGACACGGAGGACGGAGTGTGCGAATGCGCGATTTTAGATTGGCAAATGGTAACTTACAGCAGACCGACAAACGACGTTGCTCTGTTATTGGTCAGCTCGGTGCCCACGGAGCTCAGACGCAGACACACAGAATCGCTTTTGGACAGATATTGGGAAGTTTTGAACACGAATTGCAGTAGCCTCGGTTTGGATATTGAGAAAGATTTGAATTACCACAGGGGAGACCTGAGCAAGGACTACAGGAGGTCTCTGCTCCTGGCTCTCTTGCTGTGCATAGGGTCCGTCGACGTGGCTCTGGGAGATCCGCTGACAGAGCAGCGGCTCATAGACGTTTTAGAGGACCTTCATAACGACGGTATACTAGCCGGAGATTCAATTGAAATAAACTCGCCGGTCCAGTGATCTTAGATCCGGTGTAGAAACTACTACGTGTTTAAAATCTGTCCATTTTTATGTACCGCAAAGTGATCGATAACAGTGTGAGAGGGGTAATCGGATGAATTTGATTTTAGATTATCAAAGGTTCAAATTTAACGGCTTTTACGCTTGTGACGAGACGAGAAGAGGAGATTATTTGTCACGTAGTTTAATCCTGAGGCTAGAAATAATGTAATCAAAAATCGAAGCGTTCAGGGTGAGGTAGCGTGCCTGGGAGCTTTCAAAGTCCACACTTTTTTAATGATAATGATATTAAAGATAGCGTCGGTAGATCGATTCGATACGATATCATTTCATAGGAATTCTCATTAAGAGGTCCGATTCGGATCGAAAAGTAACGAGTTAGATCGGGGCGTAATTAATTTCGGATTGTGAAATGCGAGTATCGAAGCCTGAATACCATTTTACACTGTACCGTTGTTAATATGTGAGTTTTGAAAGACATGAAGAATAGATTAACTGCTTTTTCGCTTTATGCATCGCTAAAATCTTTTACGATCGCTTGTCGCGCACATTTATACCGATATTATTGTGTGATATTAAGTTTAATAAATACCTCAAAGCTTGGGAGATAATTTACCGCATTGAAAATATATTTTAAACAGGCGACATGATAATATAGGACTAAACCCTGTTTCAAGTATCCATAAATAAATTCATGATTAAAGAAAAAATATTTGTTTCTCATATCTTTTGCGCTGAGCTTCTATAAAAGCTTGTGGAAAGTTACGTAGACTAACAATAAGGGGGAGATTGGATATTCATTTTGTAATATAAAGTCTGAGCAGAATTGAAACGCTTAATATAAGAATGAGAATTCTTCCTGTATTGGTGATAAAAATAAATGGAAAATTATCCAATAACTAATTACGTCATTCCACTAACTGTATATTTCTAAAAATCTATAATCTCAATTTAAAAACAATTATGTTACCATTGATTGTAATAAAATGTCAACGTTAGCACCTATTTTGCAATAAAAAATTGAAAAATAAACGAGATTGAGCTGCCGCGATAAGATCGATGATGTACTTGGCACGTAGGCATGCGGAATATACTGATAAGCACAATCGGAACTAGGAGTCTGACTAATCGCGAGGAGTAAAGATCGCGAGAAATCTCCGGAGAGATAATAAGAAACCGCATCACAGTCGGAATTCATCAGGAAAAATTGAGGTCAGAATCCTGTTTGTGAATTGCATACAGGGTGGCCCATTTAATGTGGAGTAGAATCACTTCAAAACGAAACGCATTTCAAAGCTAAAAATCCAAGCTCCGTTTCAAAGTTATGCCACCTTGAGCCCTTCCCATTTTCGACACGTGGAACGAGCCACCCTGTATAAAGAAATGACGTATAACTCACCGACGCGGTGACTCCTCCTGCGATGAAAGCGTTTCTCTTGTGTTTGTTTGCATTCTCGTACCTCGTATACAACTTCCTACCAACCCAGACGGGAATTCCTGTAATCAAGAACGTCGATCTATTACTTCCTCTTGTACAAAAGATAGAAGCTCACAGTTTCGGCTTTTCGAATGAACGACTAATTAATTCAGTAGTTTGAATATCAATTTTCTATTGATAAGAGGCAGAATTTCTTTATACTACAAGGCGAAAACTGCGTTCAAATTTTCACTATGGAGCAATTTTGCTTGTTCATAATTGTATCGATTGATGAATAAAATTGATTGTTTACCTATAATCATAGCAGGAACTGCGATACCGGCGACGAGACCGATCCCAACGGGAGCTCCGACGAGAGTTCCGAGTTGCCAGAGGATCTTCTTTTTTCTTGACCACGGTTTTTTACCCCAAAACGTGCATCCGGATGGGCTGAAATTGAAGAAATGATAAATTTTCGAGTTTAGGGGTACAAAGTACAGTTTTTAGTCAATGTTTTACCTAAGATAATGAAGATCGCTGATCTCTTTCATACACAACCAGCAGAATTCTGCGCCGCACACGGCACAGGTCATGTGATTGCAGCTGCCGTCGTCCATTTTGACTATCAGCACCTGGCACCTGGGACACGGTTTGATATCATCCCCTGAAAACATTAAGAAAGAGAGAATATATAGAGTTTTTTTTCTCTTTGTACAGTTTTTCCAACTCACTGTGCTGCGAGTCGCTTTGACTGAAGCTGAGGGACGAGCTGCGGTCGTAATATTGAGATCGTTGGGCTCTGGCGGCGTCGCAAGTTTGATTAGGATGCCACCTTGCTTTGCAGTGGTAGCAAAAGTACGAGTCACATTTAGGCCTTTCGCATCGTAGTTTAGGACATGATGCACAGCCTGTGGCAATAACGGCAAAGCTACAATCCGGCGCGGGACACCACCTGGTGTCTGGTTCCACAGCCAATACTCTTCGTACCATGAAATCTTCGTATTTTTCAAACTGTGTTTGGTCGTTCAGAATCATTCTGATGTCTGCGGGGTGGAAGATAATTAGTCAAAATGAGTCAAATATGCAATGAAATTCTTCAATCAGTCTTGATAATTTCAGGAAGATTTACCGTTGGGGTGTAAAAGCTCCGCGCATTCTGGACACGCAATGTTGACCCTCGACTCTGATATCTCGACCTTGAGATACTGTTGATAGCAATCGTAACAGCTCCGGTGATCGCACGACTGTACGACTGGGAAAGACTCTGGAGAAAGCTCGGCGAAACACAGGGGGCATTCCATCAAGCCATTCTCGTTGCTCTATAACGAAGACGCACATAATTAGTACAGTTCAATGATTAATTATCGATGCTGTTTCGTCGATTGATAAATTTATCCTGTTCTGGCTTCGGTGTCTCCAATATTACAGAGAGTGGCCAGTTTGAGTTACAAATTCTTAAGGGGGGTTCCACCGCTCTAAGTAGCTACGAGAAGTATCGGTTACAGAGAGCTGGCTGTTTTTTTCTGACTGCTGTTTTGTGATTCGAGAAACATGTTGTACATCGCAAGCCTGAAAAACTGGATTTGGACCCGACGAGTTTCCGTACGCAGCACAAAGTGAGACATCAAAAATCTGTCACGTTTGATTGTTAGGGACAGTAAACTGAGCGTGCACATCAAATTTTAGCCGCAAATATTAAAAATTGTAGAAGGAATTCGACTTTGAAATTTTTATATTGAAGACAAAACTAGTCGTTCGTGTGGTACGATCGCACCAGACACAGGGACTTTTTGATTAATCTGCGTGTTGGACTAGTCTCGAGTTTCTGACGGAGATATTTCAAGCTTGGCGAATTTGGCGAATTCAGCAAAACATTGGATACCAAAAATCTGACATTACTGATTGTTCAGGATGGTAAACTGAGTGTGAACACCAGATTTGTTTTGAAAAAATATCCAAGATTGTAAGAGTTATTTCACTTTACAGCTGGGGGTATAAAAATCAATAACTCCTACGATTTTCTATACTTGACCATGAAATTTGGTTTGTACGCTTAGTGTGTAAAAACGCATTCAGAGAAAAATCAACAACTATTTGTATCAGTACGTCTTGTAGTTACGCTGATCGGTGAAGCACCCCCTTAATTCTCCAACTATTCGCTAAATAAAGGTACATTCCGGAACACTTCACGTATTTGTATGATAAAAATGCAACTCTAATAAAAAATGTTTTGGATCTAAATAGTTTATTGGGGACAAAAGGTCGTCGGTACTAGTAGATGAGAAATTTAGATCTTTTCGTCTAGTTGTTGGCTCTAATCAGAAATATTCCGATATAACTATCGTAATTATTATTCGGTTTCTTAGAATAATTTCAAGGTCTCTGAAAATTTTAATTCAGCAAGGTGTATTTTTAAGAAATCAAAGAATGCATATTTTGCGATATCCCGAAAAAATCAGCAAATATTTGTCTAAATTCCCTAAAATTTTCCAGTCTTCCAGGCACGTGGCGACTCTGAGTTCATCAGTGTCTCCAAAATATTCAATATTCTAGGAAATATAATCCTCGCGAGGATTTGGAGTCGACGATAGATTCAAAAATCCGTCCGATCGACGTACCGTTCCGGCGTTAGCAGGCGTGGCAGTTTTAGTCACATTCTGCACGTCTATGGAATGAGACTGCGACTGAGTAGGAACATTGGTTCCGCGGGCTTCCCCTTTCTCGACATCCGTATTTCTTCCATCAACCGTGTCTTTTCCTGAAATTATAAAAATGATCAGATTTGCTACAACCTGAAGAATTCTTGGGGCTCGTAGAGCGAAAATCATAGTTTTTATGCAAACCTTTCGATGTTCTGTTGCTCAAGCTCGCCGCCCTGGCGAATCGTCGACCGAGAAGCGGACTGGAGTACAAAAGTCTTC
Source organism: Euura saliciscinereae (assembly GCA_018420115.1). Lineage (NCBI taxonomy): Eukaryota > Metazoa > Arthropoda > Insecta > Hymenoptera > Tenthredinidae > Euura > Euura saliciscinereae. The sequence continues at coordinate 9,741 of JAFFZH010010314.1, read as the reverse complement.
GTAAAGAGAATCGAGGAAGGAATCTTCGGGGTCTTGAACCGACTCCGTTGCATCCCCCGCCATTTTCAGCTTCTTTCCTCATGATTCGGTGCTTGTGTCGTTGTTATAATTCCATACTCCCGATTTCCCGCTGCGTAGTAGTCCGTCTAATGCCTGAGGTAAAAACACAGGAAATAGTTAACAGTCGGAATAAACGAGTAGACCGATTATCATAGTCGAAAATACGATGAGAATTGAGAGAAAAACTTCAATGACGTTGGGTGGATGTAAAAGAAAAAAACAACAAGTAGAATAAATAAATTCTATCAATAAAACAGGTTATGCAAAATATATGGGAGTCTCCGATGATGCGACCTGCCTTCTTTGACTATAGGAATATTTTCTAATCGTTAATCAATCAGACTGACTTTCTACACTGAGAATACAGCTGAACAATGATTCCTCGAACCTACAACCCGGTTAATGAGATTATTGAGTATTGTGTAACAAACGCGGTATAATGAAAGTGAAATTATGTAGAGAACGAAAAAAAGAATGTAAAGAAGGTAAGTATTAAAAGAAAGGCGTCCGTTTGTTACCACGAATGCAAGTAAAGTGAGTCATCATCGGGTATCAGAGAACACGCCATGTCACACGATTCGAGGGGAATATATCGTATCCTATTATTTTATCGGCACCACGCATATCGTATTCCGCTAATGTTGTTCTGCGGTGCGGAAAATATGCGTTTATGATGTCTTTTGAGCAATTACAACACACACGTATCCGTCTTGAATGTATTTAGCAAGTACGCATATGTGAGACACCGAGGCTAAACGCGTTCCGTACACAGATTCGGAGTGGCTCGTTGTGTTGGTTGGCTCCGTGACGTAGAGATTTCTCCTTAAATACACGGGGATTTGGAACACTGGCGGTTATCGGGTTAACACGACACGTGAAGCACGGATCAGGGGGCTAATTGGATTTAAAAAAATGTCGTTAAGTCTACGAACCCTATAGATATTCAAGGAATTTTGTTGGTTAAGATCCCCCTCGCCTGTCACAACAGCTGAGCGCTTTCCCCGCGGAGTAGACAAGGACTGTAGCAGAGAAACTTTGGTAGGGAAGATCTACTCGGCGTCTAACTATCTGCACATGCGCGGTGTGTCTGTCTAACTACACCAGGCGCGTTTGGGACTCCCCGACTCCCCGGAATTTTGAATATTTATATTCGAACCGCTGTGGGACCACTCGGTGGGAAATAATTAAAGAAATTCACTGTTCATATTTCGAACGATAAATTACAATTCTATTCAATTTATTCAGGTGTAATGCAGATACAAAATAGAAATTTAATATCCCCACTGACGATGAGAAGCAAAGCTTTTGTTTGCAGGCCTGAAGTCTTATTACTGGAATTAACTTAGATTAACTAAGAGAACACATTAATTTATAGACATAAAAATAAAAATGAATAAACTAGAATAAAATATTTTATATATTATACATTACTAGTCATCATCTCTGCAACAAATGCCTTTTGTTCTTCGTACAAGCCTATGAACTTTTATTTTGAAAGTTCACGGCGAATGTTTTAGGAAACCCACAGAGAACTTTGGAAAAATGATTTTTTGTTTGTATACTTTCGTTCATTTGATTCATGGAAATAATTGTTTGTTTGATAGTTGGATATGTATCTACATATAATATATAAGGATGTGAATATCATTATACGAGAATGAAAACCGTGTAAAACATTACACAAAATACAAAAATAATTTTTTGTTTAGATCGATATTCCTTTATACCTAGTTCAGATCTCTAAATTCGAATTGTGTTCATTCGAATAATATTGAATATATCTTAATGACTTCTTAGAATCCGTCGTATCTTGTTTACCATCAATTTATTTCGGAATTCCACGAGCGCGGTAAAATTGTTTCTCACGTTTCTTCCAATGATTCGAAAACAAGTGAGGAGCCTGACGTCACGAATTAGTCAGATGATAAAAAATTCATGACCTAGGTACATTTACAATCCTAATTCTTCTTGACATTGAGATCGAAAGTGCGCTAGCCTTGATTTCAATTTTTTGTTCTCATAAAATCATAACAATTTTTTCGTTCCTAAGACGAATTTATTTATTCTGTTTCTCTTTTTTTGTTTCGATTCAAATGACGTCACGAAAATATTTATCAGATGATTAAAAATCCATGACTAATATTTACAATCCCAATTGTTTTTTAAATTGAGATCGAAAGTTCGCTATCCTTGATTTCAATTTTTTTTTCTTCTAAAATCATAACAATTTTTTCAGTTCCAAGACGAATTTATTTATCGTGTTTCTCGTCTTTTTCTTCAATTCGGATGATTGAGACGCAACAAAAATTGCTGAAGAAATGTCTTCCTCAATTCGTAAGAAAACGGCAATTAAAAATGTAATCTTGTCTAAAACTAGAACTGTGTTGCCGATCTTTTACTCCCAATTTCAACAAAGAAAAATATTCATAACGAATTCCGCAGCACTGCGTGTTGAACGTGATGCATGATTTAATTCTCAGCGATTCAAAACTCCCGCGCTGAAGCCAGACTCGCGAGATTCTTTTGTTCGCTACACGCCACACCACAAGGGAAAAGCGTCGTGACGTCACATCGGTGCTCTGGCCAGGTTCAATGCGCATGCGCAGTGATCGAATTCGACAGTCGACGTTCGGCGCTGCACCGTACGAGTCGATTTTGTCGTTACCAGTTGCTAGCGGAGGTGGGGGACGGGTTAGGGATCAGCATCAGCCCCTGGCAGTGCCAGCCGTAACGGCAGCCTAGTCAGAACTCGGTGTGTCCTGTGCGGTTTGAAGTGAGGATGACAGTGGTCAGAATCGTGGTGCGGTACGGCGTCGTGATCAGCTGATCGACTGCCGGGACGAAGACCCCGCCTCCCCCAGCCCTTTTTACTCCAAAATAATAATATATTTAAACAAATATATGAATAAATATAATCACTGGTTAGTTTAAATGTAATAAACGTGCGTCAATCGTTTCGTTATAGAGTCAGGAGTATGTAACCGCGCTCACCTCCTGCGTAAGATAAATAAAATAAATAAATATAAGTGTATATTCAACCCTGTGAGTACCTCTGTGTCCCTTGTCTCTTTGCCTGTGTCAGATTTAAATAATTAATGTGTCAACCATGCCTGTGCGAAAGTACAGAAGGGATACTAGTGAAGTTAGCTGCTGCCTCAAATATGTTATATTTGGATTTAACGTCATGTTTTGGGTGAGTTATCAATATATACTAGCTTATAATGATGGTGGCCTTTCACTTGTTCGATACTTTTATCGCGGTTAATTATGGAGCAGATTATGGAGCCTTGATACATCTACTGTTACAGTATCTAACTTCCGGCTATAAATTTCCACTGTTTGTTACGAGGAAAATAATTACATCAATCAATTCAAGTTATAGTTTCAGATCAGAGATTATTCATTTAAAAATTTTAATATTGAGATTCTTGGTCTTTAACTATTTTTGAATTAGTATGCGATATCTTGTCGCAGCTTTGTGTAATCGATCTTGAGGAATGAACGTTGTCCTTGTACTCTAGGTAAACATGATTCAACGTTTCAATTAACACCTACCTCGTTTCTTTCATGTGCATTAAAGAACGGAAGAGTTTCTTTTCCTCTTTCTTTCACAGACAGGATTCCCCAATTTTCAGATACAAAAAGATAATAATTGAATAAATTTTATGTATAATTTGGTGTTTTATTAATTTTTTTTATTAATTACAAGATTTTCTAATATTAGAAGATATCAGTAATACTATAAATGATAACGATAACGACAATAATTACAGTGTTGATAATAGTGATAATAATCGTCAATTTTTTTTCCTTCTAAGAATAATATTCGTTGTTTCTTGGGGGCAGAATTCCGTGAGGTATTACAATATACCCTGTAGAATCTGGAGAATTTTTAATATGAGAAACGGCGTTGAACACTGGGACGCGTCGAGGTCCCAGCCTCCTGCCTCAGGCTCAGGCTCAGCCTTGGCGTGAGCCTCGCGCGACACCTGAAGCTAATAATGAGATTAAGGGGATGATGTGTTCCGGGCGAGGCTCCAACGTTTGCATAGTGTATTCAAGAATTCGAGAAGATATAGAAATAAAATAATAATATCGCCGTCCGCGATGCACAGAGCTGGAGTTTCTCGCCTCTACCACCACAGCTTCCCTCCCTCCCTCCCCCGACAGGAGGGAATAATATCTTGGGGAAAAACCGAATCCTCGTTCGTCACGTTTTACACACGACTGACTGTCACCGCGCGATGCTCGGGAGAAATATGAGATTGAAAATAAAATTGTGCTTTGAGGAACGAAACAAAACGAAAAAGAAAAGAAAAAAAAGAAGACTGGGTGTAAAATTCTATATTCTTCCTCTTCCTCGTGTTTCCACTTCGATTGATATCGAAATCCACAATTGATCGACGTGAGTCAGTCTCTCCGAAACGCATCGTATCATTTCTCGCGCGATATTCCTGCGACAAAACCGGTTTACGCATTCTATACCAGAGATTTCTGAGTGCTTCGGCACAGAGAGAGATACACCTCGGGGAGTAGAGAAGGTGGCTTATGTACGTTCGTTCAGCTCGCGGAGCGGCAGCCCGCAAGAGCCTGACAGTGTTCTCCAAGAGTGCGATCCTCCGTCAAAATATCAATGACAAATGGCTCTCGCTCTCTCGATCCCGCTGAGGGATAGCGCGCCCTTTATTCGCCTCCTTGGGGAGTTCGCGTAGGATCTCTTTTTTTCTCTTCTTTCTCTCGTTTGTACGTACGTACGATTCAATTGAATCGATGACTTTAGGACTGTTGATATAACGGAGTGTTTAACACTACGACGTACGAATTAGATGGTCTTAAAAGAGGGGTAAATAACGAGGGAGACTCTAAACGCCCGTTGACTCCATCCTCTCTCTCTCTCTATCACTCTCACTCTCACTCTTCCTCTCCCTCCACTTCCCTATTGTCTAAAAGTTGTGCAGGTCTATTCATTATCTAGTTCCTGTCTGTCCATTGTTTAACACGTCGCCTAAGTACGCGAGGACTGCTGTAAAACTTTACACCAACTTTCATATACCTATGTGTATATTCTGTGTATACTATAACTATCTTCACACCCTTATATAAGTATACGAATTTCGGAAAATCCTTCCACTACTTTTTAGGTGTTTCAATGAGCAACAGTTTAAAACATAGACGAAATCGATGTCTCATTGGGCTGAAGAGATATCGACGAATCCGCGAAAAAACGTTTTACCCTTTTTAAACCCGTTGGGGGTCGAATTTCGAAAAATCGCTTCTTAGTGGGTGTTTAAGAAGGGAACGGAACATGTTGTCCAAATTTCAAGTTTATGGGTCAATGGGTGCCGGCTGGGTATATATATTCCTTATTATTATTCTTTATTCCTTAATTAATTCCTTAATTCCTTGATTTCTTAATTCCTTAATTTCTCAATTCCTTCTGGATAGAAGATAGACAGAAGATAGATATTGTCATATATCATCGTGCTTTGCGAAGTCCTGCGAAATTTGCAACGTTATTTCAACCACTCCGGTGGATGCTGAATGAGGGCGCCTAGGGAAAAGGGAAAACCGCTGGGCAAAACAGGCAAAAAATGTTGTATTTCCTAAAAGTTACTTTTTACTTTATATCTCGCTTTATATACGTTTTTTCTTTCGTGTCGTTCTCGAATCAAGAAGAATAAACTGAAAATTTGTATCTTTGCTGAAGATGTTTTCTTCTTTTTTTCCACAGTTTTAGAATATTTCATACGAATATTAATATATTAATATAAGACGATAAATTTTATAAATAAAATCGAGAATTCGATGTTAAAAATTTCAATTGTAACTAATTTTGATTGACTTCGAAATATTAAAAAGCTGTAAGAAAAAAAAAACACCTTCAGTCGAGATGAAAATTTTGATTTCGGTGTCGTTTTTGACTCATATAAAATAAAATGTAATATAATTTAGCTTCTGACTCTGAAATTGAATCTCAAGTTTTTAAATGCTGTCTGCAGCAATGTAAAAGATAAATGAAAATTTTGCTGACTAATTTCCTGATATAATTAAGTGAGATTATGCAGCGTCCCGTTGTTTGAGACTCTCTACTTCTCTCTGGTGCAGCGTGTCTTCATCAAAGAGGGGGTTAAAAACTCACTTTCATATCAAATCCCGGAATCATATATATGACGTAGTAGCAGATACGATTATTTGATCAAGACTCTCTGCAATCACGTTCGCTTTACGCAAGAATATTGTAATATTACATATACCCAAGGGTTATAATATATCTTTATTTAGATAAAAAAAATTCATGTGAGACTAAATAATTTATCAAGGATGAGATACATGCGTCAGACTCTCCTCCGAAATCTTGAAAGTGAAAAATCATTACATCGTAGTATAGTAGGGAGTAAAATTGAGGCCAATGATACAGACGATTGTATAATTATGATACTAGAAACATGTTTTCATACCATAAACGTTAATAGTAATGATCGATCGTTGCGTTGAAATATAATTAATTCACACTTTCAATGAGTCAGAATTTCATTCTTTTCACCATAACAGGATTTCAATTACGACGAAATTTTTATTAATTATTACTTAATATATTATTTATCAATGTAATTGGTTTTCTGACTCGATTGGATCGACGTCACTGAATAATGGATATTTCGAGGGATAGATTATATCATAATGACATTAATTATTTTCATTAACAATTTTCCAATAATTTGACGAAAAAGATAAAAATAACGAATTTAGATAGGAATGACCTAAATACATGTGGGCCATTTCAGCAAATCCTGTACGCAAATCAGGCCTTCAAATGTTTGATGCTTTTTTTTTCAATGATTTCTTTACATTATTTAGGTGACAAACAAAGAGATTTCTCGAGTATGAAAGGGGTTTTCGGAATTAATCGATTTCGCTTCGAAATTCTACAATCTAAGTGAACGGTTCAAAAAATGCCTTAAGAAAAAAAAATTAAAAATGCGGTTTTCGACCGGGAATTTTCTGAATTTTCCGAAAGTGATGATCATTTCCATGCATCTTGTTAGTGTCAGTTTGCTTGAAAATTGGATTAAAAAAAAATATATTGATATTGGAAAAAAATCATGGAGCTGAAGCTAGCAGCCAACGTTAGTAGCCAAAAGTGCTGAATCCAATCCAAATGATACAATGAGGCCATAGATTTTGAATTTTGTAGAATATTATTCGTAATAATACTTTCATAAAATCACAGAAGTGAATCTTTACTGTGTGATTTTATTCACGATAAGTTTGGAATGTGTTTGGAAATAAAAAAATCAATCGTGTCACGTTCGAATATGAAATTTGAAACGTGCATGTGTTAAATTATCCCTTGTGGATCGTCTCTATATGAAACAAGATTCAAGAATCGCAGAGCTGGGTTACATATCATCTGGTTGTACGGACAGGTGCTCGAATTTCATGACATGATACACGTATGTATGAACATACATATAACATACCTGCTGTCTGTGCTCGTACCGGATTCGCTTTCTAAACATCGCGTGTTATGTTAGTACTCATTATACAATATGACCTGGTTATTTATCCGTTGATTATAACATTCTGAAGTTGACTAATCGCTGATACGCGATGCACGGTGCAACATGAGGTGCGGAAATCGAAGAGGAATAACCGATAGGTTTTCGTTTCGGAGTATTTAAACAAGTACCAAACTCTGCCGCGAGAGGATTGGGTAATGATTTCATCCAATTCCATCAACATTTTCGAACCGGAAGTGGTCGTCCCATTTTTTTTTCTTTATTTTCACAAATTCTTCAGGGGGTCGGGGAAGGTGATACCAGATATGCAGCCACTTGAAAAAGAAAACTTTTTACAGATTTGATAAAAAAAAAAAGGGTTTTAATTTTCTTTTGCGATATTTTTACACAATTGTTTTGTTGCATTTTTCATTCTAGATATAATTTTTTTTTAGAGAATCAAGAAAGGGGGGAGGGGGGGGGGGGTGTTTGGTTTGGGACTAAAAAAACTGTAACATGGAGGGAAGTAGGGGTAAAAAATTAGCAGAAATTCGCAGAGTCTACTCTAAGGGTTAATTTTTTTATCATGTATTATTCCTATTCCACTATTCAGTTTACCGTAGGTACGTTTAAAAATTCACAAAAAAATTAATAAAATAGGAATTCGCAATTCGTTCGAAGAAGATTCCGAACTTGAACTAGCTGAGTATTTTGGAAATCAGAAGTTGAGTGTATATCTCGCGAAAACAATGGAACGCGGCTCGCATCCAACCACTTGTACCATTGTCGTGTGTGCCACCACCTCTCCACGAGGCTATCTATCTATCTATCGTACGCGCGGCATCCAACCAACCAACCCCCCCATTTTCGTATACGCGCATTTGCGAATGCAAATTGAAATTGAACCGCTTAAATTAAACCAACGCGTTCAGTTACAGAGAGAGGATTTAGTACCGGTAGACAGAAACCCCGGAGCCTAAAACACACAGTCTGACCCCCCTCGAGCATATTGTTATACAGTTTGCCTAGCTCTCTATCTATCCGACTATCCATCTCTCTCTCTCTCTCTCTCTATCACTTGTTCTGTGTTATCTGTTATGTACATTCGAGCAAGCCAATTCTGACTCCGTTGAATCGACCGGAATCATCTGCAAATTTAACGTTACAAATATTATACAGGGTGGCTAAAAACAAAGACAAAAAAATCTAACACTTTGAAAATAAATATAAAATCTAGACGCGTTCACCGATTCTCAGGTTGTCATTTTTTTATTTTTTCATTATTCTTTATTTGATGGATAATAGGAGAAATGAAATAATCCATTTTCGATGGCAATTATTCTACAGATTATTAGATATTGAAAAACAATATATGTGTTTATGTTTGGAATTTTTATTTTTATTTATTTCAATTTCATCATCTGGAGCCACTAATATTTGAATATTTATGCATTATATATACTCTTGGTGGAGAAAATTAATTCGACTCTCCGAAATTTGGATCTGAGTGAATATAAGAACAATATTAAAAGAAACGAGAGTATGGTTGCGTAAATATGAAAAAAAGGCAAAAGATTATCGTGTTGGGATAGATGATTAAAATTCAATACTATAAAGAAGAAAAAAAAATGCGTATTGTTTCTATAAATTAAAAATTATCTAATAAACTAGATTGATCTAAAAAGCAAAGACTGAAATGAGCATGTATCGTCGGAATAAACATATGTATACATAATGATAATATTTTATACTCTTGAGAAAAAGAATATAAAGAGATTTTTGATGTTTGAAACTTTTCTTTGTTGGCGGGGGGGTAAATTTATTCATTCATTTTTTTTTTGTGTATCGATTTAAATTTTATCCTTTCGGTCGACTGTATGAAAATATAAAGTATATCTAACCCTCGATGTTTATCGTTATAAATTATTTGAAGACCCTCCGATGCCTTAACCAAGCGAGGTTACCGATCTATCTTGACTCGGGTGGATAGGAGGATACAGCCCGGTTAAACGCGGCGGTAACCTCGATAAATAGCAAAGTTACGAGAGAACGGCTTAATCTTCCGGGAATCTCAGCCAATTTCAGAGCGTATATCGCGCTACTCGCGCGTCCGTTTTGTCTATATATTCAGGGTTTAATACACGCTACGGAGAAAAATACACGTTCTTTTTTTTTTTTTTTT
>JAFFZH010010313.1:0-11151 GCA_018420115.1 Euura saliciscinereae | reverse complement strand
ACTCCAATTCAATTTCAATTCAATTTCGATTCAACTTCAATTCAACTCAAATCCAACTCCAATTTAATTTCAATTCAATTTCGATTCAACTTCAATTCAACTTCAATTTAACTTCAATTTGACTCGATTCAATTTGATTAAACCTAGGTGATTCAATTTAATTCTATCAATTCAGGTAATTTTCCACTGATTCAGGTGAATTGTGAATTAATTCATGGATCAATTCAACTAGTTATTTCCCCCTCGGATCGATAATTCAAATTTTGTTTAAAAAAGTTTTTGTTCTTTTCTATTTTTCTATCTCTTATCTATAGTCATGGCCGATTTTTCTTTATACCAAAATGTTATCACACGCTGCTCGGGGGACTATTTTTTTTTTTTTTTTTTTTTTTTGTAAATTGGGATCGAAATTTTGGAAAGCAATATATATATATTTTTTCTGATATCGATATTAATAAAAAAATGGTTTTCTTTTCTTTCGAATTCTTGTAACCGTAGAAAAAAAAAGAGAAATAAAATTGTTTTCTTTTTGTATTTTCGTTTTCTTCGAATTATTGGACTTTTCCAGAAATTGAGAATCGAAATTAACGAGAGACATATTTTTTTTTGGCTTTCAGTTCTTGATAGTAACAAACGAAAAAAAATGTCTTAATTCAATGATTTTTTTTCGGATATGAAGAAGTAAAAAATTTTCAAGCTGTTTGATAATTGGAATAATTTTTGACGTCCTGAAAGTACAAAAAAAAATCTTCTTTTTTTCCGAAAATTTTCCACGTTTCAAAAGTTAAAAAAAAAAAATCTTAAACCCCTAATTTTCTTATAGGGGTCAATTTTCACAGCTTTCTGGTATTTCAACAGCTTTTCGTTTTTTCTTTGTTTTTTAGTTTCAAAGCTACAATAATTTTCTACGTGAATTGAAAATTTACTTTATTTCGTTTTGCTAAATTTATTCGCGCAAGGTTTATTGAATTTTCAAAATGGCGTTTTCTCGCAAGCTCGAAAGCGATTGCGAAGTTCTATATTATAACCAATCTAAAATCTAGCTTAAAATATAATTAATTTTCCGGTTCAAAAGGGTTCAGGCCCAAAAAATTATTCAATTAAAACGAAATGCGAGGGTGAAGGGATTAGGAAAATGAATTTATAATTAATAATTTTTTGCCATATATATATAATATCATATAATCACGAATTTTCTCGATATTCAGGGTAAGATTTTATTTTCTAAAATCATTCGAGTTTATATTTCATTTTTTCTTTCTCTCCTTTAATATTCTGAATCAAGTTTGAATATTTATCACCAACTTCCAAAGAGAAATTTCTCATTAATTGTTCCTCTGAGGTCTGAGGTCGAGGTCTGAGCTCGATTTGGTATTCAAATCTCCAACCTGCACTCCGACGTTTTCTAATGAACTGAATAGCAGTGCAAGGAAAGTATTCCTTGATTGAAAATTCTCAAAGATTCTTCAATAAAGTCAAATGAAATTGAATCCACAAATTTTATTCATTGATTAAAAATTATACCTAGATTGCGATTTTTATTACAAAAATTTTTGCTAATGCGAAATTCTTTGTGATTTGAAATGAAAATTATTATCCCACCTTTTTTTCAGCTGACTAAATCATGAAACCACATAAAATCACGGAAAAAAAATTCCGCTTTCTATGGAAGCTCGCCAAAACCAAAAAACCTCACGAAAATCCTAAAAATCATCCAATTTGTTATGAAATGTTAATTTTTTTGCCATTTTTAATTTTCCTAAGTTTTACATAAAATTAGAATCAGAGTCCCAAAAAACTGGAGTATACCAATTTTTGCACGAATCGAATAAGGTTCAGGTTCCCAAGTCTACGGTTTTCGAGCCTCTGTATCTTCTGAGCAGTGAATCCTACGTGAATTCCTGTTCAAAACTTTTTTGTAGAAAATTTGAAGAGCTTCAAATTCAGTCTCATTCATTTTTTTCCCAGGATCAACCAGAAGTGCGATATCGGTAAAAATGTAAGAATGATTCTAGTAGCTCGATATAATTGAATACTTAAACTTTGAGCTAGTGTATCTGTCAATCGGTCAGTCCTACATGAAAACTTAATTGAACCTTTTTTGTAGAAAATTTCAAGAGCTTCAAAGTCGATACTTTTCATTTTTCTTCTAGGACCTACCGGAAGTGCGATATCGATAAAAATGTAAGAATGATTCTAGTAGCTCGATATAATTGAATACCTCAACTTTGAGCTGGTGTATCTGTCAACCGGTTAATCCTGCGTGAAAACTTTACTGAATCTTTTCTGTAGGGAATTTCAAGAGCTTCAAATTCAATTCCATTCATTTTTCTCCTAGGACCAACCGGAAGTGCGCTATCGGTAAAAATAACGGATTGATATTTAGAATCTAGTCCCACCTTCACGTAAAGTTTCTAGGACTCGTCACCCCCAATGTACAGTTTCTAATTGAAAAAAAAAGGAACAGAAAAAAAGAACTTTCTGAAACACTAGGTTGCACCGTGACATGAATAATTCAGATAGCAGTGTTTGTCTTATTTATCAGCTTCCTACTTCGCCCTGGTTTGTCATGGCAGAGAGAGAGTTATAAGCAGAGCGAAGAGGAGGAAAGCAGCGTGACGTGTCTTATCCCAAGGATGCGTCCCGGAGCCTCGAGATGCAGTTCTTTGCTGGTACTGTGGCTGTTTCTCCGGGAATTTCGAGAAATACGGTAAAAGGTAGAGACTTGAAGCGAAGGTAAATATTGGTGGCTTACCTTGCGAAAGAAACGATAATAAGATTTTGCGAAAACCTCGAATGCAGTGGCAAAGCAGCCAGGAGAAAACAACGGGATAACGGTAAACTGAAATAAGAAGTGGAAAGAGAAAGAAAGAGAGAGAAATGAATGTAAAAAGAATACGGTTTTTTTAACTCGATTTTTTTTTCATCTTTGGTTTATGGCTTAGATTCGCTCTAAGAAAACCGATAAAATAAATACACAGTGCTTGAAAGCACTCAATGAGTTAAATGCGAGCTTTCTTTCACCCGAAAATATACAATCTCTTTCATTCTCTCTATCTTTTTTTTTGCGCTCGTGGAAAATAAGAAGCTGAGAAGCAATGTCTGAATATTCTCGAGTCTGCGATTTTCAACCCTCTGTATCTTCTAGGCAGTGGATCCTACGTGAATTAGTGTTCAGACCTTTTTTGTAGGGAATTTTAAGAGCTTCAGATTCAATCTGATTCATTTTTCTTCTAGGAGCAACCGGAAGTCCGATATCGCTGAAAATAGAGCGACAACGATTTCAGTAGTTCGACGTATTGAATAGCTAACATTTGAGCCATTGTATGTGTCAATTGGTCAATCCTACGCGAAAACTTTATTGAACCTTTTTTTTAGAAAATTTCAAGAGCTTCAAAGTCGATACCGTTCATTTTTCTTCTAGGAGCAACTGGAAGTGCGATATCGGTAAAAATAGAGTAAGAATGATTTTAGTAGCTCGATATGATTGAATAGTGAAACTTTGAGCTAGTGTATCTGTCGATCGGTTGATCCTACGCAAAAACTTTATGAAACCTTTTTTGTAGATAATTTTGTGAGCTTGAAAATTTGTTATTTCCATTTTTCTCGTACGAGTAGCCAAAAGCGAGTTATCGACAAAATTACATAATACCTACGGTATAAAGAAGCCTGTCTTTGTGGTTAGCGAAAATTCGTTCAATATTTCATACGCGAAGATCAGAAAATTGAATCAACTATCCTTCTTTTCTTTCTCTCCAAAAATTTGGAAAAAGGTTCGCCATTAATTTATCGTCACCAACGACTGCAGTGTAAAGTCTTGAAAATAATGAAAATTAATTATTTCTCTGGCTCGATGAACCCTGACAATAATTTGAATTACATTTTTCTGTTCTTTTTTTTTTTGCGAGTATAAAATTTTAGATGAATTGAGAAATCGATGATTATACAAAAGAATGAAGGTGAAAAAAGGGCTTTCGCAGGACAATATAGTGAAATGCATCGGATGCATCTGATGGACGATGCACCGCATTTTACCTTTTCACACCTGTCTCGTGTAGCACCTGTCGTTCTGGAACGGCCACACGTCACAGAATACGTCGGCACGTGCCTCTTTTATACCGTATTCGGTCTTATAGATTGTCTGGGCATCCGGAATTTGGTTACTTTCTTTTTTTTTACTTTTCAGTTCACTGCTTTTTTTTTGAGCCGTTTTATCAGCGTTTACCGTGTGCTGAATATGGTCGTCATAAACGATGAAAAAAAAAACAACAGTCAGCATCTGAACTTCCGGTTATTTATTTTGTTTCCAGTTATTTTGAATTTTGGAAATCTGACCTCAAATTTGTGATTAGTGACTCAAAAATTGCATATTGATTTAACGTCAAATGAAAATTTTTGAAAAATGACTTCAGATTCGTGATCAGCGATTCAAAAAACCGTGTGGTACAAAGTTTCATTCAAATTCGTTGATCAGTTATCTAGATATCGTCATTTTTATTCCATTTTTGAGAATTTTGTTATCTAAATAAATCGGAAATTACTGAACCGATCTTCGCCAAAATTCAATCGGTGCAAAGTTCACGAAAACCGCGTCGATTGATTTCAATTCGGTCAAAATCCGCGTCCTCGTTCTCGAGATATGGTCCGACAAAAATTCGATCTGAGACATAACCTCGAAACGTGAAGATTCAGTGAAAACTCAACTTTTTATTTTCGGGTTGGTTACAATAAATTCCTATTTTCTCTGAAAATGGAGAATCGGGAAGCTAAACAATTAAAAAATTGTAAAAAAAAAAACAAAAACAGATGGAAATAATATGAAAATATTGTAATGAATCACAAAAATTTATGAAAAGCTGAACACATAGATACTATAAATGAATTCATTCATAAATGCAGTGATACGTCATCTTCAGAAGTCGATGATTATACACTAAAATTAAAAACAATACAAAAAAGTCATTTTTTATAATTCAGAATGAATTTTACACGATTTTAGGAACAAATCGTTTCTTTTTTTTTGGTTTCCGATACACGAAATAAAATCAACCATAGGGATCGTGATTTAAATTTTTCTAGTCTGAAAACTCGTCCAAGTCCAAAAATATAAATTGATAAATCGATGCTGCTACCTATACAGATTGAGTTTTCTCCAGGTCCGAAAGAGGGAGGGGCTTATCAATGTCGGCATAAGCCCCTCCCTCGTTCGGGGCCGGAGATAACTCGCCCTGTATATTGTAACTCGTCCTTTGCTCGATAAGAAATATTGGACACGGTCACATATTAATATCAGAGTGAAAAAGTTTCTTTTCTTATTCTCTATTCGAACTCACAATCGAACCGAGGTCTTCGGTTCGGTTTGGTTTTTGGTCCAGTTTCGTCGAGGACGCATCAGAGAGGATGGTTTATAAGGTATCCCAAGATTAAACCATTCGACGCGTTAGAAATCCGCGAAATCCAATGATCCGCTTTGTCCTCTGAGATTCGGTGGGAAAAGGAGGCCCAAAAAAAAAAGAAAAAAAAAGGAACAGAAGAGGAAGCTTATAGGGAATGGCTACCCAGCAGAGATCAAAGTCGTTTTCACCAAAGCTTTTCCCAAATTGAGGAGGCGTTTAGGAGGAATTATTGGCCACGCTCCACTTCATGAGACTTTTACTCTTCACCCACGATTTACCCCTGGCATCGCATCGCATCGCATCGGTACTGGAGAGATTCGATGCCAAAAAGAGAATGAAAAAGAGGTTTGCGATTTTTTTTTTCGCTATAATTGAGAGACGGAAAAATAGAGACATTATATTCGTTGTATTAATTTTTCAAAATCTAAATATCCGATTTCTTTGAAAAACTCAAAATCGCTCAAAAATTCATAGAATCACTTGTAACCACATGAAATGATTTTGAAAATATTCGAAATTGGTATAAAATTGTTCGAAATATGTGAATCGAAATCGGATTGAATCGCATTTTGAAGAAATTTTGAATTAATCAAGGATGGCTTGAGAATCGTATATAATTCATGTTCACTTTGAAATCGCAGAAAATCTCTTAAAAACAATTCAAAATTGCTCAGAGATAGTTTGAAGTAGGTATTATGAAATTACATATAATGATCATAATCACTTAGTCGACCTGTAATGAAGGCGACGAAATCTACTTTACACTGGAGTATCTTGAATTCAGTGTGAAAATGCGGTTTTTCCATCGTATGTAAAAACCAGGCCAACCAACAGCTGAAGAATTGCTCAATTCCTGTTTTTCATTCATCGATTCGCGGAAAAAAAATTAAACAATTTACTGAAAAATTGATATGCCCAAGGTTTATAGAGTCTCCGATTCGAAAAATGACTAAAATTCGCTGAAAAACCGTGACTTTCTCTGGAAACGGGCCAAAACCTCAAAAATTGTTTGATTCAATTGAGAATTGAAATTCCACGATTATTTGGGTCTCTGATTTCGAATTTGATATCAGAATTACAAAATTCCAAATAGTGGTTGAAAAATCGATCGTCCTCGCAAGTTTTTTCGATCGTCCGTCCATTCATGACCAAATTCTTGATGGTCGATCTGTAAAAGTCGACGAAATGTACAGAAGTAATGCGTTGGAGTATCTCGAATTCGGTGTGAAAGTGCGGTTTTTTCATCGTCTGTAAAAACCAGGCCATCCAACAGCTGAGAAATTGCCCAATTCCTGTTTTCCATTCATCGATTCGCAAACACCAAGAATATAAATTTTCATTCGAA
The DNA here is from genome assembly GCA_018420115.1 of Euura saliciscinereae. Lineage (NCBI taxonomy): Eukaryota > Metazoa > Arthropoda > Insecta > Hymenoptera > Tenthredinidae > Euura > Euura saliciscinereae. Next base: position 4,410 of record JAFFZH010010313.1, on the reverse strand, counting down.
TCGGATGATTTTTGGGCATTCATCGCTCCCACTCTCAGCCGTCATCTTGATTTTTGCGTTTCTAACATCAAATCCGGAATCAGAGACCCAAAAAATCGTGGAATATCAATTTTCGTTCCAATCGGAAGATTTTCGGCTCCGGCCCGTTTCCACAGAAAGTCACAGTTTTTCATCGAATTTTGATAATTCTCGAGGTCGGAGACCCAAAAATCTGTATCGTACCAATTTTCGAGCAGAATATCCAATGATCTTCGGAGTCTTGGCCCCTTTTTGGACATTTTTACAGATTTTATCAGTTTTTCTTTGTTTCGGAAATGCAGAAAAATTTCACAATCTTGCAAAACTTTTCCCATTGAACGTTAAAAAGTAAAATCAGACGATTTTCAGGGATTTACTAACGTTTTTTGACACAAAAAGTCACGTTTTTTTTCTCTGAAATTTTTTTTCTTCTTTTTTTGTAATTTACTCAACGAAACACGTCCGACGTCTATGAGTTTTGAGTCCGCATTTATAAATATTACAGTGGTACTACATACGCGAGCCAGGTCAGAGGTCGAGCTTTCCAGGGAGGAGAGTAAAGAGTGGGAGGAACGGCGTGGCGTAAGAGACGCGAAAGCATGAAGCAGCCCAAAGTTTGATAATACAACCCGGTGTCTGGTACACCGGCTGAGTGCCTCCTCGTGTAAATGGCACCGCCGAGACTAGAAACTAGGGCGTCCCGACGCCTGGACGCCTCGGTGCCACCTACACACCTCTACTCTACCCCTAACACCTGGCTCGACCGAAAAGCCACAACCCCCGAATACCTTACAATTTATAGACTCTGGTTTTTCGCATTTTTCAATGAAATGAAGTTTTTTTTTTTTTTTTAAGAACATAAAATTGATTCTGAGAATAAAAAATTGCGGAAAATGAAAATAGTCTTGGAATTTTTTGAACAGTTGGAAAACTGGAAAAATTAGAAGATCGATAATGAAGGAAAAACAAAATCAAGCTTTTCTTGGATAGAAAAATGACGAGAGAAGATAAAAGAGAAGAGCTTGAGAACAAAAAGCTCGGATTTTATATCGAATGAAGAAGAAGAAAAAAAAACGAAGATTTTACCTGCTTCTATGAATTCGACGTTTGACAAAATCATAAGAACTCAAAATGGACTCTGAGAATCAATAAACTGGGGAAAATGAAAATAGTCTTGGAATTTTTTGGACAGTTGGAAAATTGGGACTAAATCAGAAGATCGACAATGAAGGAAAAACAAAATCAAGCTTTTCTTGGATAGAAAAATGACGAGAGAAGATGAAAGAGAAGTGCTTGAGAAAAGAAGCTCGGATTTTATATCGAATGAAGAAGAAGAAAAAAAAACCCAAGGTTTTACCTGCTTCTATAAATTTGACGTTTTACAGACTAATTTTAGTTCAAAAACTGTAGCCGTGCGCGTTTTCAACTTTGTAGAAATTTTCCAAACAGTTTTCTTGCAATTAATATAACGGTAGTCGAGAGATTGAAGTCTGTAAAGTTTTCAGAGATCGCAGTACTAAAGTAAAGTGGATTTTTTTTTTTACAGTCACATCCCTGTTTTTTTTTTCTAATTCAAAACTTCAATGTTCAGATTTTGTGTATAATAATAATAATAATTTTCTCTAAAGAAAAAATAGACAGAATCTAGTAATAAAAAAAGGTTGCGATATTTTTACACATTTTGGAATGTATTGGGCGATTTTTTTTTCAGCAATTCGGAAAAATTCTTACTTTTCTCGAAAAATATTGAGAGATTTTTTTTTGTTGGATTCTTCCAACGATATTTCAATGAAAACTCGAAGATTTCATCGATTTTGCTAGATTCTTATTTCATAGGTATATCTTGAAATATTTTGAGCGGTTTTTAAACATTTTTGTTTCAAGATTTTGTGTCTCAATCAATTTAGAAAAATTCTGACAAAAAACAAATATATATATACCAATTCAGGAATTAAATTTTTCTCAATGATTTTCGGAGATTTTGAATCGATTTCGGACAAAAATGTCTAGATGAAGTAAAAAACTGTTAATTTTGAAAAACGGGCTACTCTGCATAATTTTCATCGCTTTTACATCGAATTTTTGTTTTTCTTCTCTCATTTTCTTTCGCAGCCACATTTTTTTTCCCCAGCTTAATGGAAAAAAAAGTAAAGGGAGATTTCAGGACCACGTTTTAAGTCGTTAACGTCGTGGTTTAACCACGTGCGGTTGAATAATCGAATACGACAGTTGCGCGGGATCGGGGCTAAGAACCAAGGGTGCTCGGGTTAATTCTGGCGAGTGTAAAAAATAGTAGTTTATAGATTCACCACACAATATGAATGAAATATATTCAAAGAAATTGGGACTCAAAATGACAGAAGAGAGACCAAAACAAAAAAAACAAAAATTGAGCAATTTACTGAAAAATTGATATGCTCAAGGTTTTTAGAGTCTCTGATTCGAAAGATGACTGAAATTCGCTGAAATACTGTGACTTTATCTGGAAACGGGCCAAAACCTCAGAAATTGTTTGATTCAATTGAAAATTGATATTCTACGATTATTTGGGTCTCTGATTTCGAATTTGGTATTAGAATTACAAAATTCCAAATAGTGGTCGGAAAATCGATCGTCTTTGCAAGTTTTTTCGATCGTCCGTCCATTCATACCCGAAATTCTTGATGGTCGATCTGTAAAAGTCGACGAAATGTACAGAAGTAATGCGTTGGAGGATCTCGAATTCGGTGTGAAAGTGCGGTTTTTCCATCGTCTGTAAAAACCAGGCCAACCAACAGCTGAAAAATTGTCCAATTCCTGTTTTTCATTCATCGATTCGCAAACACCAAGAATATAAATTTTCATTCGAATCGGATGATTTTTGGGCATTCATCGCTCCCACTCTCGACCGTCATCTTGATTTTTGCGTTTCTAACATCAAATCCGGAATCAGAGACCCAAAAAATCGTGGAATATTAAATTTCGTTCCAATCGGACGATTTTCGGCTCCGGCCCGTTTCCACAGAAAGTCACAGTTTTTCATCGAATTTTGATAATTCTCGGGATCGGAGACCCAAAAATCTGTATCGCACCATTTTTGAGCAGCATATCCAATGATCTTTGGAGTCCTGGCCACTTTTTTGGACATTTTTCGAACGCGACAGTTGCGCAGCTGGGGGGGTGTGCTCCGGTTAATTCTGGCAAGTGTAAAAAAGTAGTTAGATGCATCACACACAAAGAGACTCACGCATACGTTATAGGCGGATGTGAGAGGAGGAGGGAGTCTGCCTCCTCGTATCGCATATACGTGCCTCGACCGTATCTAGACTGCTGCTTACAGTCTGGTGTGCGATAAAACCTGCAGGGACAACCTCTCCGTCTTGAACCTGGAACCCAACCCCAACGGAGGCGGTGAACCGAATAGTAACTCAAAGTATATAGCGATATAAAATATTTACTAGTCATTTATACGTCTGCGCGTTTATTATGACACAATTATTGAGATAATTTTTTTATTTTTATTTTCATTGTACACTGGAAAGGATGAATGACATTTTTCAGCCACGCCTGAGATGTTAAAGTTTGTAATTTTGATGTTTTCGTAGCGTGAGGGAAGTAGAATGTTCGGGAACGGTGAGGAAAAGGAGAGTTGGCGCATGCGCAGACCGCAGATGGTCTACTTTCTACACCGGGACTATTTTTCTGGTGTCTCACATGCGTATTTTCAGATCTAACAGATTGAGACAGAGTTTGGTGAGATTTGTTCTTGAAATATTGTGAATGACGAATGATTTCTGAAATTTTTTCATTCTGCAATAATTCAGAGACTACTCAACCAATTTGGAATGGGCTGAGATGCGGAAGAACTGCGTCAATTGAAAAAAAATAATGAAAATCCGATGATTTGGTATCAAAATATCGTAAATGATCGTTTTTATACAAATTTTGATTTTCGAACTACTCGAAAACTGTTTCACCGGTCGAATTCGGAATTGAACTACTTTTGAGTTTTGAAAAATTGCGTTGATCAAGACCAAAATCATCGGAATCCGTTCATTCATTCTCAAAATATCGTGAATGATGATTTTGATACGTATTTTGTTTTTTGAATGACTTGAAAACTGCTTCATCGATAGACTTCAAAATTAAACTACTTTTGGGTTCTAAAAAACTGCGTCGATTGAGACCAAAAGTATCAAAATTCATTGATTCGTTCTCAAAATATCGTGAATGATGATTTTGATACGTATTTTGTTTTTTGAATGACTTGAAAACCGCTTCATCGATAGAATTCAAAATTGAACTACTTTTGGGTTCTGAAAAACTGCGTCGATTGAGACCAAAAGTATCAAAATTCATTGATTCGTTCTCAAAATATCGTGAATGATGATTTTGATACGTATTTTGGTTTTT
>JAFFZH010010311.1:0-10280 GCA_018420115.1 Euura saliciscinereae | reverse complement strand
TGTCGACATTTCGTTTATTAATTAGGTACAATGTTCACAGAGATCGAGATATGGCAGTCGCCTTAGAACGTGAAGTCTCTGAAGTAGTTTTTCATAGGCACAACTCGTAATACTTAAGTTTGCGTCCTTCTGTTGACATGCACTGTTTTCTACACCTACCACGCATATTATTCGGGCAACAATCAGTTTCTGAGCAACGCCAATCAGCTCAGAACCTAACATGATCGTTTTGCCCCGCGGGATCATTTTGCCCCGGTCTCCTAGACGCTGAAAGTTCGAAATATCGTCGATTTGAAGCGAGACCGACTGTTTGCTGTCTCCTTCCATCTCACAGTCAGTCTTGCCTCACGCATGCGCATCTGATTACTTTTACGTTGACCTATCCAAATGCCAGAGCGCGGACAGTCCGAACCAAAACTGTTGTCTGGCAGATTGAAGAATAGTCCTACTTTTTAGTCATTCACAAATATTATTCATGATTTCAATCACTTCATTGCTAATATTACGCGTTTTGTGGTAACTGATAAGTTTTTAGGATGAAATTATTCGAACTTATGCGCACTGACATGATATGAACTTGGACTACATTGTTATTGAGACTGTCGTGGAGGTACCTTCTCAACGTTGAGTAATATTTATTTCCACACGCTAGTCTCAGCGAGACTCTGTTAGCCTGCGCCATCAGACGGGATACTTGGTAACTACGATCGTGTGCGCTGCTCTACGCCACGCTCAGGTTAGAGTGCCGACTGCCGAGTGCCGCGGCGGCGAAATCGAACTACCCATTGCAAGGGGTTATACAAAAAGTATGGTGTGCAACGTGTGCGGGTTGTCGATCCCCGAATCGTGCGAGCATGTCGACACTCGTGTACGGCTCGTGACACTCGCCTGCGACTCGTGTGCCATACTCTCACTCATCGAGAATCGCCAACTTCCCGCACGCGTTGTAGAATATACTATTTTATAACCCCTTGCAATGGGTAGTCCTATTTGGCCGCCGCGGCACTCGGCACTCTAACCGGAGCGTGGCGTAGAGCAGCGCACGCGATCGTAGTTACCAAGTATCCCGTCTGATGGCGCTAGCTAACAGAGTCTCGCTGAGACTAGCGTGAAATAATAAATATTCCTCAACGCTAAAACCGTCGTCTGCTATATTATTTCACGCTCTCCGCCCAGCGCAGTAATCGACGGCTTCGCGCATTTTCCGCGGTGCGCGAAATCGAACTTCCCATGCAAGTGTTGCAAAAATGGTTTACGAACTACCCATTGCAAGGGGTTACAAAAAGTATGGTGTGCAACGCGTGCGGGTTGTCGATACCCGAATCGTGCGAGCATGTCGACACTCATCGAGAATCGCCAACTTCCCGCACGAGTTGCACAATATACTATTCCGGTGTGCCTTTGGCGGCACGAGCCGCAGGCGAGTTGCTGCGAGCACACTCGCCAAAATAGCCTTGCGCCCGTGATGCACACGATGTTTTTCTCATCACCTGGTATGCAGAAAAGTGGCATTTTGCGACCGGGTGTGACAAAAATATTTTGCAGATCATTGCTACACTTTACTTCATGTTTCATACTGTTTTCTGAATTCTAGTATTATTGTTCCAAATTCAATGGTGAAACATGGTCTTTCATCATATTTCTGAGATATGCTATCAAAGGTAAATTCTGTAGATGATTTACGAACTTATCTTTGCGTATCACGTGTTTCCTGTCTGGTAGGTCAAACCTGCCAGGGTATTGGTCAAACCTCCCACATCTAAAGGAGGTTTGGCCAACAATATTAACCGTCCACAAAACTGAATACAACTTTTGTTGCACAGATTGAATAAATTTATAAAAATTCGTGTACATTCTGGGGAGTAGTACAATGTAGAAAATATCGAACAGTAGTTGAATTGTGAATACGTATAGACCAGAGGAAGCATTTTACCGAAAATTGGTGAAACCTCCCTAGTTTCCCCTATCCCGACTTGTGAAAATTAAAAAACGCTGTACTTCAATTATCTTGACCTGCGAAAATGCAAGAACAGTATTCTACACATAAAATTCCTGAGAAATGGTGTTTCGTTGAAATCATCACAACAATAAATGTTGTTTTCAATTACTTAGTACTATTCATCCACACACATTACGAATGCGGGCGGGTGCAAGACGTGTGAGAATAGTAAGCTGCAGATCTACGTGCTATTGCATTCAACACTACCTTCAGAAATGATTGCTCCATAACGTTGCAACATCAAATTCGAAACCAAATATTCTTTTTCTTTTGAACTGTATAAAGAGGAATTATATTTCACAATGTTCACTTGGCATAAAGTATTTATGTTACGTACATCAATATATGCAGTATGGTTTATTATAAGAAAAATATGCGTATACTCAGTCCTCTTGTGTTTTTTTAACTTGAAAACGTAGCCACCAACGTCATGGTAGCGTATTGCATTATTTGCAGAACTCTACAAATAACCGTTGCACATATACATAATTACATTACGTCGTTTTCAGAATTGCATATAGACAAGCCTGGAGCGGTATTAAGTTCTGAAAAATTGCCGGTACGATCTTTAGTTACCCATTGCGACACATATCACCATTGAACCATATGTATACAATTAAGTCTGTGTAGGCATATGTACTCCGGTCACGATATGTATATTTATGGAGTTTACACGATTTTTTTCTTGAATATGCTTTGAGTGTTATACTCCTGTCGCCGTATCTGCCCAAGCCGTGTTACGTACGCAGGTTAATTATTCCACAAAACCGTAGACATTCAATTTATGAGTATATTCGTGAAATACATTATCAGAAACGTCACTTTCGGCAACAGTAAGACGACCGACCGTTGAAACTGCTTAACCAGCCAGTTTCATAACATGAATAATTTTTGAGCACCAAAAAATTCTAACCATATTTTGATGCCAACTGGAATATTTGTCCGTTTCTATTTGACATTGCAGTTGTCGTGCCGTACCGTGCAAAATGAGTACATTGGATGTAAACAACTGATGCATTCAATTTCTCAGTGGCGACGACATATTTTCACGTTGACAACCATTATTGAAAACAGAATTTCACACCCCCTTGAGCTCCGACGTCTGCAGTGTTGACCTCGAACGAGAATATTTATCTCCAAGCTGGATTTTGGAACAGTTTTTTCCCTAAGAACAAGGTTCCTCTTCTTGTTGAAGCTTTTAACTCGTATCATAAAAGATTACAGTCCGTTAACGACTGGGTTTACAATCCCACTTTTTCGATCGAGTGTCCGTAAAATACGCCTTTTTGGTCGTCTTTTACGGTCGTAAAGTACTTCACGGACACGATCGAAAAACGTTGTTCGCACCTACGAAAAATACTATTTCAGACAGGTTCATCAATGCTGACGATTGCGACCCTTCGTTCGAGAACCGTGGTCTCATTCACAACCTAGTAAAAACAGCTGTTTCTCGTTCTCCAAGAAAGTTCCATAAAGCCAACTCGTCATTAGTTGAGAATTTTTTATTACAAAACAATTATCCTGCTGAATTCATAGATCCCTTGAATAAAACTACATGATCCGAATAACAAATTTAATTTCAAGTCTTATTACCACTTCTCGGCTTGTGCACGTGGCACACTTGCCTTTGGCTCGTGCGGCAGCTTACACTCGACAAGAAGGCCATACTTCCTGCGCCCTTGCCATACAAATAACTATTTTTCCGACAATGCAGCCGACCATCGTATAGATTGATGTTGACTGATGTAACTTCGCCTTGTCATGAATCTTAGACGGGTCAGTAAATCTACTTGAAATTTTTTGGACATCTTCATGATTGATGTTGCTATTATGTATGCGAATTTCAATTATGTTACACTGAGAGAAACCATGTATCATATTTCACCACATATCACCGACAAATTACTACTTTTGATGGCAAGTTGACGTGGAGTCCAAAAACCAGGAAACGTAGTCATTTTTCAGTCAATAGTTTCTAGCAGAACTGGGATACGTTACATGCCGCTGGGAACTCAAATTACAACCCGGGATTGTAAATATCGCTACTTGTAGAAATTACAACATATTTCGTAAGTTTCCAGATGAGAGCGTGTTATTTTTACTATCTGCGACTGTAACACAGTCGATTCGCACCGCCTCGTGATACACTGTGAAAGGCGAACACACAACTTGTCGCATGCGAGATGGTAATTTTTACAACTTGAGATAGTAAAAATACGTATCGGGTATAGGAATATGGCGGACGCCCTAGCTGTCGGTCACCCGCTGCGTGGTACCGTAGCGCGCCGATAGATGGTTGGCAGTGGTTCTTGGATCTCGCGAAGAAATTTGCACCGTGTCGGCTACACTTACGTGTCACCACACAACCAGAATCATTCTCGACTTCAACGTCGTACGGCGGACGGAGGTTTACGGAAGCAGATGTTGTTTTGTTGTAACAATCTGACGACTTTGACGTTCTTCGAGTGTTATTTGGTGTTATGGACAAAAGCCCAAACATGCAAATTGATATTATTTGGGACATAATAGTCACACACTCACACTATTTATACCTGTGTGCCTGTGTGGTCTGACAAAAAATAAAATAAATAATATTTTGGTACATAGGTTGCCTAACCTATAACTTTTGGTTAAAAAAAAAAAAATAATAATAATATTGTTACTATTTATGATATTTAAATAGCTCCTATTGAATGGTCGGAATGAACCTTCATATATAGACCAGTGGGATTACAGATATCTTCCAGCTGTGTACCAGAACCTAAATCCAAAATTAGCGGCAAATAAGACCGCTAACGGCGCCACCTGCGAATAGCAGCACGGTCGCGGTGAACTAACTTCATTTTACTATCTGAGATGGTAAGAATTCGGACCCCACAGTTGTACATTATACGATCGTGTTATGCTTCTTAATACGATCGGAAATAGTAAATTTTAGCCTTCAAGTTGTAAACCATACCCTTCTTGAAGAGTAATATTCACCATTAGTGAAATTTACAAGGTGGATTTGTAATTCTTTGCATTGCGTGACCACACGTCCTTTTACTACCGAAAAATAGTAATTTGTCGGCGATATGTGGTAAAATGTGATACATCTTTTCTCTCAGTGTATGCGTCTTAGGTACCATCCATACATCACGTCTGCTTTTGCCTTTTATATACTCCGGCAGACATGTAAAAAAGTGTATTCCTCCTCACTTGCAGACATGTGTATACTTTTGGAAGCAATCACTGTCAAGGACGCATCCTTACTGGGGGTCTTTAGGGTCAAGCTAATAGCAAATGTGTTTTCGCCGAAAACCAGCGACTCTGCGCTCAGGTGATGGAATCTAGGCTCTGAATTTACACTGTAGAAAATGTGGTGTGGAATTTAACACCATTTTATCACAACTCTCTAATTCTACAGTGGTCCTGCCCATTCTGTGTGTAATTACCACCAAACGGTGTTATTTTTTCTCATTCACTCTGATTAGCGTTGAATTTAACACCAAACGGGGCGGACTTTTGCAGTATTATGTAAGCTTAACGGTCTCATTTGTACAGATTCACTCTTCTCTGATAAAATATCGCTGCCTCCTAGAAAAAAGATCCTTATTCACGTGATTCCGGAACGAGGATTTCATTGTCGACTTGTGTGATAAAGGGGCTTCTTTCTAAGATGCACATTGCATCGATATATGTATGTATTGAATTTACAGTTTTGTTTATGTAATTTTTTTTGCAGCTTGATTCCTATCGAATTAGACCCCGCTGTTGGCTTATGGTAGCTGATTAGGTGTTAGTCTCGGTGTTAGTTCATTAGGTAATGATTACATATTATCCCACAGGTTCTTTCCGTTCTTCTCTGCCTTTTTGCTTGGTAAGTTATTTGTTTTCTGAAGTAATTTACTACACTCTCATAATTTGAGGTCTCTACGCATAAGCAAGTTAGCAAAACTGCAAAGGCAATACCTGAACATTACGTAATACATAGTCAATAAATTTGAACGCGTTAGACTGACGGAACTGACACCTGGCTGTTGGTAAACCAGCCGATCATCTACAACGTTCAAACTATAGCAATGACAGAACAATATGTGATCAAATTTCCTACATTTTTCACATGGGTTCGGTGGGGTAACGGCACCAGTAGTGGGACACTTGGCCTATTTCATCGCAATAATTAATGGGAATTTCAATTGTTTCACTGAGCATAAGTTTGAAAATTTCCTTGGAATGTCCTCCGTTGATCGGTACCACTGTCACGCGAGTCAGTGGTTTCAGACGAGCGAAATCATTTGTTAAACGTCGCGAGTTGTGAAACGAGGTGGCAACCAACGCAAAGTACAACGGGAGAATGATATTCAAAAACAGTCACATTTGAGTTTTGGAATTGATATTATCCACTTGTACTCATTGATAATTGATGAAATGAGGTATTTCAACGCTCAAATCCGCGTAAATATGTTTGGGGTTAGAATTATTCAAGGCGTCCCACCTCAGGATGACAGTATCTCAGACTTCGCCAGTAGTGGACCGGGTGTCCCACTACCGGTATGTGCCGTATTTAATTTTTCCCCCCAGTGGTGGGACAGTCAATGCTTGCGAGGAAAACGAGTGAACCGATGATATAGTCTTGTTCTACCTTACCAACAGTATCAAATTACACGTAAAATAGAAATAAAAGTTAATTATTACAAAAATTAATATCAAATGGATCCAAAACAACACCCATACGAAGATTATGACAATTTTTGTCTTGTGTCTTCCCAAACAATAAAAATAAAGAAGCATATCTATAGAGTCGTGCGGTAGCTCTATTTTATTCATTTCGATAACCTGTCCCACTACTGGTATTCAACGCGGGCCACTACTGGTGGACCCGGCCCACTACTGGTAATTTCAGCCACCTCACCTTATTTGATGCTTAAATCGGATGTATAAATATTATAATTGAAGTTAAACATACGAAACAATGCCTAGCCCTTACGGAAAAAAAAACCTCAAAATATCACCCTCAACCGACCCCTCAACTTTCAGGATGATTTCGTACCCCTAACTTGGCGGTCGACCCTCAATTGAGGGATACCTTCAACTTGAGGACCAGCTCTCAAACGGGGGTCCCCTCAACTTCAGGGTTAACCCTGGAATAGGGCATTGAATGAGGGAGACCCTCGACTTGAGGGTTGCCTTCGACTTGAGGGTTGTCCTCGACTTGGGAACTAATTCTCACCGTCACTTTTCCAGCTTCGGGGTTGACTCTTCAACCATCAAGGGTCGACCCCTGAATTCTGGAGTCAACCTTTTGACTCTTGGAAATCTTCCTTTAGGGTTCAAGGTTTGGATACCATTAACGCTTCACGGGTAACGGTAAAGATTTTAGGATAACATGGTGGCCACTTTTTTGCGGAAAAAAAATTCCCTGACATTTCCCTGACTTTCCCTGACCTAAATATAATTTTTCCCTGACTGAAATTTGGACGAATTAGTGGTTATTCAAGTATGAAATAATAATGCTCTGAATCAATGGTGAAAGAAAATGATTTTTGAGAATACTTTTGATTGCATAAATGTCGCTGGGGATCTTTTATTCTGTCGTGTTTCGTATGATCATGGAATTCCTTTGCTTTTCCCTGACTGTTCTTCGGATTCCCTGACATTTCCCTGACTTCCCTGACCATTTTTCTAATTCCCTGACTTTTCCCTGATTTCCCTGTTTTCCCTGACGAGTGGCCACCATGGATAACTTAGCCATCTCAATTGTAAGGGACGCGGAACACCAACCTTCCAAAGTGACCCTCAACTTTACAGGGCTGAGTCTCAATTATACTTCGTGTCTCGTCCTCCAGATTACAATGTAGTACACACTACTCCGACCAAATTATACCACGTTCTCAGAGTTTAAAAAAAAGCGCGCCACCGTTCAGGTGGCGCCCCCGTCCCCAAGTCTTTCCATAACATTTTCTTCAAGTATTTCCCGTAAGTATAATAACTGAAATTAGAGTTTCAGATCACGGGAAATCGTAGAAGACCCCGTCCCAGAACCTCAGGAGCCCCGACGAAGACGATGGAAGGATCGGAAGTAAGTTGGAAAAGCCAGAGTCCTGGAATAACACGGTTCAAGAACCTAACCTTACTTCCAACAAGCGCCGGCCAACAGCCCCGAGACAAATCCACTGAGACGATGACTTTGACCAAGAGGCAAAGCATATCGTACTCGTCATCTGGTAGAACTTATCCATAGGACAGTCACCCAGATTGATATCATAGTGGATCAGCATTCTACAACTATAACACAGGAAAATCCGCTGAGACGATGACGCGTAGTGAGCATATCGTACTCGTCATCTGGTAGACCTTATCCATAGGACAGTCACCCAGATTGATATCATAGCGGTTCATCATTTTACAGCTATAACACAGGTAAATACGCTGAGACAATGACTCGTAGTGAGCATATCGTACTCGTCATCTGGTAGAACTTATCCATAGGACAGTCACCCAGATTGACAATATGTATCTATTTTAGGGAAAATATTTCCCAGTTAAGGAGTCCTGGAATGACAGGATCAGGACCGATCAATTTTCAATCCTGCGTCTACGCAGGTGGGGCGAAGTAGGCAAGCATTCGATGCTGGTTAGGGAAACCCCTAAACAAGGGTCAATATGTACGATACGGGTGATCAGACAAAGTCGATGCTCATATTTCAAAAGAGAATTCCATAATCGTTCCACACGACTGATACAATTTTAACGCTGTGCTAAAGGGGCTCAGACCGGCTGACAATGCTCGTATTGCCAGAAAGGAATTTCTCAATCATTGGTCGACAAAACCAATTGATTTCTAGCACTACGCTCACGCAAGTACTCTGACCGAGGCTTCCAATTTCAATAACAGTATTTCTCCATACTGAGTCCACAGGATCATACGGCTCAGCGCTGCACTCGCAAGAGTACTGGAATAGAACCTAGCTCTTATTTTTCATGAAGGATGTCTTCAATCTGAAAATCCTCAATCTTGTGTCCACAGGACTATTCGACTCAACACTGTACTCACAAGAGTACTATAACAGAGCCCAACTCTTATTCCTCATGAACGATGTCTTCAATCCAGGAATCCTCAATCTTGTGTCCACAGGACTAGTCGACTCAACACTGTACTCACAAGAGTACTATAACAGAGCCCAACTCTTATTCCTCACGAAGGATGTCTTCAATCTAAGAATCCTCAACCCTTTGTCCACAGGACTATTTGACGTAACACTGTGCTCACAAGAGTACTATAACTGAGCCCCCGATCTTATTGCTAACAAAGAAAATCTTCCATGTCTGACCAACAGAAATTAGATTTGATACTGCGCTGACAGGAGCGCCGGGGCAGAGCCATACATCTATTCCCAACCAGGCAAGGCCTCAACCAAAACCACTCAACCGAACGTTTCGCAGGGTTGACGCACAACGGGTATTTTCACAAGAAACAGAATGGAACCTCTCGGCCCCAGAGCATACTAGATCTGCTCCGAGACCCCCCTAACGGACAGGACAAGAAATCAGACTCTAAAAGTGGGGAGAACGACAACAAAGGCCTGGTTAGACACGTGAAGCTCAGGCATACCTATACGAGGGGAATAAAAAGACGGAATTGTTTCAATGTCATTATTTGAACCATAACAGATCTCCGAGGAGAGTTACGAACCGCTAGACGCTCATTTTCCCCAAATCTAAACTCGATTATCATCTTTAACCTAAGATCAATCAGAGAATCATCTTTTACTGCACCCCGATGAAATCTCTAAATTTAAACTGTTTGAAAAGAGAATTTTTTAATTTTCAAACCAACCTTTTTTTTGGTGTTTTTTTTTTCGCTTCGGCGAGCTTGGATCTTAAACCTGAGGACCGATAGGGCCTCAAAGGACAATGAAAATTTTTCTTCAACAAAAAGCTAGTTGCTAGGAGGATCATGGCCATCGATGGAATGTGAACACTGATTTGAACCCAGTGTGATTGGTTGTGGACTCACAAGACACTTCGCAGCGCCTCTGAGCCTAAGCTGAATTCAGATTTTGACTCATTCACCAAGTGGGTTGGAAGATCCACATGATCAATCAAGATCGCGACCCAATTACCCAAAATCAGTGTTTGATTGGAAAAAAGGCAAGTTCACTCATTGTCAGGTCTCTATACAACCGGACAAGAACTTAACACACAGTTGTTGGAAAATATATCTACATCCAGTTGATGTTTGCCTATATCTATATCGAAAATTCAAGTATAGATAGATGATTGAAACTTGGGTAACCCA
>JAFFZH010010301.1:4268-21122 GCA_018420115.1 Euura saliciscinereae | reverse complement strand
GCCGAACGCACCCGACACACGGACGACTTAAGCGTGCGCGTGTGTTGGTTTCGGAGCGTTACCTTTCCTCGTTTACTCACGGTATATGAATCGTATATTTCACAATGTTGGTGATCTGCTCGTGGGACGTGGCTAAAAAAAAGTGAAGTAAGTTTTCGACCATTTTGCTACGGAGCTTTTGTTTCATTGACTAATTGTAAGTTCTGTGAGGATATCAGGCGGGAGCCCTATGATGCCTATAAATTTCATCGAAATATGACATGAAATTGTAAAATCCATTGGCAAAGTGGTCGTGACGTCAGAAGGGATGAGACTAACTTAGAAACTTGGAAATTACGAAGAGTGGGAAATTTGAGGATAGAGCAAATCGAACCCATAATCTTCTGAACGGTCTCTTCAAAAGATGCTCAAAAGTGCCAAAAATGTTGAAACCAATACATAAATTGACGGATTCCATACAGTCACTTGTAAAATATATTTTTTTCAGTATCAATGAAACTCACAGAAACTATGAGTCATATCATCGTACATACGGTGTGAAATATTTATTAGAAAAAGTAGTTTCATTTTTAAGAAAATGAGTTTTTGCGATTTTCGAGACAATGTGCGTCATTCGGTTGATTTTCTGAATTATTTAAATCTCTCTTCGGAATTTGAGGGAATGCAAGTGAAAAAAAATGCACAAAATGTGACAAAGAACGGTGAACGTCAAGAAATTTTTGTTAAATTGTGATGATGAACGGCAATTAGGCATCCACCTGTGAACAAAATAATATTTGAATTTAGGTATTCGTAGTCCACGATGCACAACTATATCAATAGGGTATAGGCGATGATAGAACTTTATTGAATATTCAGAAGTGATCAAGAATTAACGATTCAAGTACTTGCGTCAATACAATATGAATCAGACTCGAAAATCGGGGTAAGCGAATCCCGTCATTGAAATGTCCTCTATACCATATCTAGATACGAAATGACTGAAGATTATCGAAGGCCCGTTGATGCCATAAGGTGACTTAATTTTGAGCGGAAAAATCATGTCATGTCTTTAACCGTGGAAGGGGTGTATTTTATATTATTTATGTATTAGTTACAATATTTTCGGATAATCAGTGACTAATTATCTGTATCGTAATATTCCTCACGGTATTTTGTATTGAAACATGGTTAGCGAGTGACGTTTGAAAACTTTATTGGCACAGCCTCGGAATAAGAACAGTATGCCTTGCAAATTTGAAGGGTGGCATGGCAAAACGGTGTAGGTGCCAAAAAATCGAAAATACGTTTTTTTGTTTATAAAATTTTTTTAAATCCGTACGCACGTCCTTGCAAGCCTATATGACCGACAAAAATTTATTCGCGATGATATAAAAAGTTGGCACGGCAAAACGGTGTGAGTTCCATCTCCACCATCTCACAGTGTATGTGACGGATTTTTTTTTCAACCAAAATCAATATTCTGAACGCGTAATATTATTTTTTTCAATCTTAGTTATTATCAGAATCAGATTTACCGAAAGTATTTCGTAATTTATAATCGTGAGAATCAACAGACTAAAAAATATGAATTACCGAGTGAATTACAGTTGATGATCTTCAAATGAAAAAGATTAAGCCCACAATAGAATTCAAATATGATAATATTCACTTACGAAAAAAAAATTGTAATTCATATAGTGGTATTTAATTTTTGAATTATTCGTTTATTTCGTTGGATGAGTATGATATTGGTTCAGAAGAGAAGTTTTTTTTCGCGGTGTCCGTTGTTTATTTCTCTGAGCTGAAGTTTTTTCGAGATGTTTGATGAAAAACATCTAATATCGATGAATCGGACTAGTGTTCGTAGTGTTCACGATATTGTATGAAAATTATGTTCATTTTGGCACTCACACCGTTTCCGATCCCTTTTGTTTCCCAAATTTATACGAATTTGGAAATCTATAACCGAATCTTGTTCATTAAGGTTCAAGCTTTCGATTCATTTTTTTTTTTTCATAATTTTAGCATCGTAATTGCGTTCTTAATCAGTATCCAAAGTGAAAAGAAAAGTTGGCACGAAACGTGGCACTGACACTGGCACGAAAAAAAAATCAACTTTCGCGAACCATTTTCTCGAAGACTGGCTGTATTGAATCGGTTCTTGAGCCATTTCAAAGAGTTCGAAAAACTCTACAAAGTACTTTCTCAGATTAAAAAACAATTAGTTCGTAGAAATTTGGGACAGTTTTTTTGCTCTCCTGAAAAATCATTATGATAGCACTTACACCATTTTGCCGTGCCACCCTTCATTTCATCCAAATCGGTTTAGCGGTCCGAACGGAATCAAACTTTTCATGCAGGTTTTGCAAATAAAAAAACCTTTTCACATGTCACGTGACTCGGAAGGAAAAAGTAATCATTTTTATAAGGGCCTCTGAATTTTATTCTTTTGTATTCGGAATCTGTGTTGGAAAATGGAAAATTTATACGATACAGCGAATGAATACTTTCGAAATTGATTTTTATTGCTCACAATCTTATGCAGCTATGAATTATTGTCACTGGTATATACATATTCAGTTATCAATTGGAAGACGTACTGGAAGAAAGTGGTAGTCTCTCGTACAGCAAATGATTTCCGTTCTTCCACAAAAAGTTCTTCAGATTAGCACAGGCGGTTCCGAATATTCCGCTTCGCGATAGCTGCTAAGAAGTGGCCTGCGAATTGATTCACCAAAATTCGTAGATTAATATATTCAGCATCTTCGTATCAGGTGATACTGTCGACGACACTCACCAATAGTCTCTTCCGCTACCTCGGTTCAGCTGGACTGGCATGTGATTTATGATGATGGAGATGCACCTGAGGAACCTATATCACGATTTATTACCAATCACCAGAACACATTGAAAAAAAAATTTAAGAAATCATCATATTTTAGTTGATGAATGAAATAGTATCAAAAGTCACAATAAGATCGTAGTTCAGTAGTACTAAACTGGTGGTGCAATTGGAATCAGGGATCGAATGTTGAGTACCAAATCCGTTTGCCTAACTGGAGGCTAAGAAAATAGATCAATTTATGAAAGTCTAATTGGAATTTGGTTTGTAGCAAACGATAGATCTCAGTATGACAGTTATATTTCTAATGGTACGATTGTTTTCAACTTACTAGAGGCAAGCCTGAAAGCAGTATTAAAAGTCTCATCGATTTGGTTCTTTACTTCGTCGAATAAATGATTTATTCTGGCCACAGCAGCACTGATCTCATTCGTGCTACCTGAAAATTAAAAGATACCACAGTAATTCAGACAATTTTCAAGTGCTGATTGCTGCGCGATATTCTAGGTGGGCACAACCGTCGTTAACTCACGTCGGGCTCCACTACTTCTCAAATGGGCTATGACGTCGGATCTCAGTGGGTCGAGTACCTCTGAAATTGGATTATACAGAGGTGATGATCAAGTCGTCTTCGACTCTCACTCAGTTCTAACAACAGCTGGATGAAAAGCAAACTAGGCTTGATGTATTTTTCGAATGAGTGTCACTTACCCCGGAATCTGGCAGCCACTTGTGATTTGGTTCCTGAAAATAAAATATGTGTATCATGACAAAGTGGAAATTCAGCAATTGCAACCCATGATATACCGGCAATGAGTGAAAAATAATGAAACATTAAGAATTGAAATAGGAAATCTCGATCGATCTACGATAAAATTTGATCGGAATCAATTAAAACAATTCCACGACTTCACCCTGATCTGTGAAGCGAACAGTAGATCACAAAAAGATTTCGCGTGTCTAATGGCATAAGGTCGTAAGCGCCAAAAACGCGATTTTGGTGGCGAATGGTCGTATAATTTTTTTTCTCACGCTATTCGCTCTGAAAACAGCCAAAACGTATGGATTAATTAAAATTACGAGATCAAAAAATGTAAGCGCAAAAGGTCGTAAGTTTGGCGGATACTTCGGTCTTTCATTACAATTTTTAAGGAAAAATAAAAAACATCGTAAAGGCAAAACGTCGTGAGCGTAATTTTTTTTCATAATTTTTAATGATTTTTCCAAATAGTTGCAAAAACTCGTAAAACACAAACATCAATTGAAAGAACGACCATTGAAAAAAATTCGATAAAAAATATTGGTAGTTAAAAGCAGAAGGTCGTAAGCGCCCAACTTACGACCTTTTGCACTTACATTTTTCGATCTCGTAATTTCAATTGATCTATACGTTTCAAACGTTTTCAGAGCGATTGGCGAGAAAAAAAAAATTATACGACTTTATGACATTATAAACAGCAAAACGTCGTATAATGGCGCTCATGTCATTAGACACGCGAATTTTCTAAAGGGTAAAGTCGTCTTCAACTCACCCGCCCTACGCCTTCGGATAGAACGTAGAGTTCCTGTGACATACGATGCGATTCTCATCAGAGAATCTGAAATAAAAATAGAGACCAAGATAATTTGAGCGTTTTGGTAGACGTATAAATTGGACAAGCAAGTGTATCCACTCGTTACGTACCAACGTCTGCGGTCAGCTGGGATCCCCCATCTGAAAATAAAATAGGTACATCATGACACTATTGTAGTTTGTCAATATTTGACGCATGCCTTAGTAGCTATGACTTGAATATCTTCATTGGGTGACATTGTTTTGAACTTACTGGCGGACATCTGTGTAATACCATCCGCAAGTTTTGTCAGTTTGGCTTTGACAATTGCCACGGCATCTGAAATTTAAGTAAAGAGGACTATGATTAAGTCGTCATTCCGCGGTGCTCGACTTGCTTGAGCTAAATTCGAACAACAAGTGAATATCTGTCATTATCGTAATTCTCTGTATCTTTAACTCACCGGTGATGGCAGGCTCGGTTGGATCGCCTCCTGAAACAAAACTCAGGATATCATGACAATACTTGACGAATCGAGTGGAACCTGACATGTTGAAAATGGTTTGAACATTCCGTGTAGCATAAAGTGTCGAGAATAAAATGGTTCCAAACAAAGAGCATAACATTCAAAAAACACATTTTATCTACATCGTGATGACGTACGCATAGTTTTTAGTTTTAAGGATTCAATGAATCTCACCACCTGCAGAACATACGTGCTACAAAACGTTAAGTGTGCTGTTAAATATTTCGTGACACAACACTTCAAAAGTTGATTGCTTTCGATATAGGTCCATGAGTTCTAGTTTGGCTGTTGGAATTAAAATCAAGAATTCAATATTGTATCCTCGCTGTATCGAGAATATTTTACTCCTTGATGCAAAAATATTTCTACGTTTATCTACAACACAGGTTTTTTTTTCACCTGTTGATGATGTGTGTGTCTGAATAATTGCAATGCTGACGTGGAAGCTATCGAACCACTTGACTCTTAATTAGTTTTTTTTTACGTTATTCTCACTTATATGTACGGGGCATTCCACGCCAACTCGACCAGTAATAAACCCCGACCATCTCAAAATCATCCCATGTTTTTTTCTCACATTCAATTCAATTCAATTCAATTCAATTTATTAATGTCCATGGCAATATTGGACAAATGGAAAGAATACAAAGTTCGCAAAGATATACAAGCAGACACAGCACACATGATTAAGCAAACTAAATCACAGCAATAAAAAGAGCAAAAGATAGACCCAGATGAGAAAAGTAAAAATAATAACGAAATCGTAGTAATAATAATAAAAATAGTAATGGTAAAGAGTCAACATAATAGCTACATGAAACTTGTCGAAAATTAAGTCACAACATTAATCATACAATGAATAAATTAAGAAGGTAAAACCAAAGAAAGGGAAGAAAGAAAAGAAAATTGATACTGGATAAGTGCGATATACATAATAATAACAATGATAATAATAAAATGAGAATTTTTGAAGTTGATTGAGAATGCCCCTCTTTAAAGATCTGAAAAAAATCTCAAAATTCCAGTGGATGACATAAAACAGCCCTCGTTTGGGAAAACGAGGGCCGAATTTTTATTTTTTATTTTTTTTCACTTAATTCGGAATTTTCTCAGGGATCGAATCAGGAATCGAATGTTGAGTATCAAATACGTTTGCCTAACTGGAGGCTAAGGAAATAGATCACTATATGAAAGCCTGATTGGAATTTGGTTTGTAGCAAACGATAGATCTCAGTATTACAATTATATTTCTAATGGTACGATTGTTTCCAACTTACTAAGGTTGTTCCTAAGCTTGAAAGCAGCATTCAAAATCGCATCGATTTGGATCTTTACTGCGTCGAATAAATTAGTAATTTCGGTCACAACAGCTCTGAACTCATTGCCCGCGCTGTTAACTGGAAATTAAGAGATACTTCAATAATTTAGACAATTTTCAAGTGCTTGATGCGCGATATTCTAGATGGGCACAATCGTCTTCAACTCACTTCGGAATTTCCTCGCACTCCTTTCCAAATCGGTTATGACTTTGTTTTTTGATGCGGTGAGTGACTCTGAAATTGGAATATACAGAGGTTATGATCAAGTCGTCTTCGACTCTCACTCAGTTCTAACAACAGCTGGATGAAAAGCAAGCTAGGCTTGATGTATTTTTCGAATGAGTGTCACTTACTCGCGAATTTGGCAGCCACTAGTGATTCGTCTCCTGGAAATAAAATATGTGTGAAAGTTTTTATTAAAAAAAAACTGATGAGAAAAATTAACGGACGATCCGGCAATCGAACCCAGGATACACGGATGCTTAGCCGGAGACTTACTCCACTATAGACCACCGTCTTCGCCCAAAGATCGTTATTATTGATATAAATGCAAGTTTAGGTGGCTCAAGCACACGGTCGTATACACAGGTCCGGAAACTCCCATGGTGGGGGTAAGGTTCTTAGCGAAGCTCGAAAGTTTCCTGCATTGGCCGCCGAAGTTCTGGTAGTAACCTAGTACAGGGTTGGAGTATAAACAAAGTTCCTAACCTAGAAATAGTGCTCCATGCATACTACGAGCAGGGCACAGTGTTTAATACCAGTTTTTATTTTTGAATCTGCAAATCTCGCCATTGAAAGATGCCGTGGGCTTCCTGTGTGCCGAATTGCGAATCAAAAAAAAAAACTGGTATTAAACACTGCGCCCTGCTCATAGTATGCATGGAGCACTATTTCTAGGTTAGGAACTCTGTTTATACTCCAACCCTGTACTAGGTTACTACCAGCGCCAGAACTTCGGCGGCCAATGCAGGAAACTTTCGAGCTTCGCTAAGAACCTTACCCCCACCATGGGAGTTTCCGGACCTGTGTATACGACCGTGCTCAAGCACGAAGGTCCGAGTTTTGCGGGTGCTAAAGCAAGGCCCTCTATTTTTCCTCGAAAACGCAAGATCGCCATAATACAGGTACTCGAGATCAAATTATTGATAATTTCGTGATTAAGTTATTAGTTGTATGCCGGTAAATGAAGACCGTGAAATAAGAATAATTTCATGTGACGATACTGCGTACAGAAGTATGGCCACATCGCAACTATCTGTCTCGCTCTCTCTAGTGACAGACGGCCGGAGCTTCAATTCTCGCGCATGCGCTCAGCCATCATGATTCTATCCAGCTGCCGAATTTCTGCGCGGTCCCATAACCTCTCTGAATTTCAAACTTCAAAGTTTTCGAAACATTGACATCGAATATCTCATAACGGAAGTCGATGACCCCATATTCTATTGTTGTATTTGCAATCCTTGTGATCTATTCGACATTTATCTAGTT
Organism: Euura saliciscinereae; assembly: GCA_018420115.1. NCBI lineage: Eukaryota > Metazoa > Arthropoda > Insecta > Hymenoptera > Tenthredinidae > Euura > Euura saliciscinereae. The sequence continues at coordinate 13,412 of JAFFZH010010301.1, read as the reverse complement.
TTTCGACATCACCTCTAGCGTAAATATCGAGATATTACCCGGCCCAAGTCTTTCGGCGCGATCCTCCCATAAGCCCCGTGTTAAGAAGTTGAATTTCAACAATATTTATCTCTCTTATCTAGTCGATGACCTGGTCTGAGATTTTGCGTACGTGAAGATGAGTACTTTATGTACAATATACTGAAAAATTATTTTTTTCTGTTGCTGAACGTGTTCGTGCTTGAGCCACCTTAAAGGCCGCGGTGTACATGTGAATGAACCAGTCCTACTAGTGACACATCCGTCACATAGGCAAAACAATGATGTACACGTCTTTGCCTTGCGTTTGAATACAAGTGCTACATACCAAGAAATTCAAATCATATAAAATATGTGTATCATGACAAAGTGAAAATTCATCAATTGACGCGTGATATAACGGCAATGAGTGAAAAATAATGAAATATGAAGAATTGAAATAGGAAATCTCGATCGATCTACGATAAAATTTGATCGGAATCGATTATTTATCTAAACCGATTCCTCGACTTCACCCTGATATGTAAGGCGAACAGTAGATCACGAAAACATTTCGCGTGTTTAATGGCATAAGGTCGTAAGCGCCAAAAACGCGATTTGGGTGCTCAAATGTTGTATGATTTCTTTTTCACGCCATTCGCTCTGAAAACGGCCAAAACGAAAAGATCAATTAAAATTACGAGATGGAAAAATGTAAGTGCAAGAGGTCGTAGGTTTGGCGGATACGTCATTCTTTCATTACAATTTTTGAGGAAAAATAAAAAACAATGTAAAGGGAAAACGTCGCGAGCGTCATTTTTTTCATAATTTTTAATGATTTTTCCAAACAGTTGTAGAAACTCGTGAAACGCAAAGAAAAATCGAAATCGACGTCGTTTCGAAAAATTCGATAAAAGAAATCGCAGTTAAAAGTAGAAGGTCGTATCCGCCCAACTTACGACCTTTTGCACTTACATTTTTCGATCTCGTAATTTTAATTGATCTATACGTTTCGAACGTTTTCAGAGCGATTGGCGTGAAAAAAAAATTATACGACTTTATGCCATTATAAACAGCAAATGTCGTATAATGGCGCTTACGTCCTTATGTCATTAGACGGGCGATTTTGAAAGGGTAAAGTCGCCTTCAACTCACCCCCCCAACGCCTTGGGATATAATATAAAGTGTTTGCGAGAGAGATTTCGATTTTCGACACAGCATCTGAAATAAAAATAGACACAAAGATAATTCAAGCGTTTTGGTAGACGTATAAATTGGTCAAGTAAGTGTATCCACTCATCACTTACCAACATCTGTGATTTTCAGGAAATCGCTAGCTGAAAATGAAATAGGTACATCATGACACTATTGTAGTTTGTCAATATTTGACGCATGTCTTAGTAGCTATGACTTGCATATTTTCATTGGGTGACATTGTTTCGAACTTACTGAGGGCCATCTGTCTAACACCATCCGCAATTTCTGATAGTTGGGCGTTGACACTTGTCACGGCAGCTGAAATTTAAGTAAAGAGGACTGTGATTAAGTCGTCATTCCGCGGTGCTCGACTCGCTTGAGCTAAATTCGAACGACAAGTGAATATCTGTCATTATCGAAAATCTCTGTATCTTTAACTCACCGTTGATGGAAGTCTCGGTTGGATCGACTCCTGAAACAAAGATCAGGATATGATGACAATACTTGACGATTCGAGTGGAACCTGACATGTTGAAAATGGTTTCAACATTCCGTGTAGCATAATATGTGGAGAATAGAATGGTTCCAAAGAAAGAGCATAACGTTCAAAAAACAAATTTTATCTATATCGTGATGACGTACGCATAGTTTTTATTTTTAACGATTCAATGAATCTTGCTACCTGCAGAACATACGTGCTAAAAATGTTAAGTGTGCTGTTAAATATTTCGTGACACATAACACTTCAATAGTTGATTGCTCTTGATATACATAAGTTCGACGAATGGTCGATTTTCCACTTCAGTACCATTTTACGGTTTTAAATTTTACTTCCTGTGATACGAAAATGTAGGCATAACGATTCGATAAGTCTGCAGGATAATTGCTGCAAAATAAGTATACTGTTAAATATTTCGAGACACAATACTTGAAAAATTGATTGCTTTCGATATACGTCCATGAGTTCCAGTTTGGCTGTTGGAATTGAAATCAAGAATTCAATATTGTATCCTTGCTGTATCGAGAATATTTTACTCCTTGATGCAAAAATATTTCTACGTTTATCTACAGAACAGGTTTTTTTTCACCTGTTGATGATGTGTGTGTCTGAATAATTGCAATGCTGACGTGGAAGCTATCGAACCACTTGACTCTTAATTAGTTTTTTTTACGTTATTCTCACTTATATGTACGGGGCATTCCACGCCAACTCGACCAGTAGTAATAAACAACGACCATGTCAAAATCATCCCATGTTTTTTTCTAACATTCTACTCAGTAATAAACGCGTCCTAAATTTTTTTTACTTTTTTAACGAACTGTTAATTCGTTATGAATTTCTGAAGTTGATTGAGAAAGCCCCTCTTTAACAATCTGAAAAAATTCTCAAAAATCCAGTGGATGACGTAAAACAGCCCCCGTTTAGGAAAACTCGTGGCCCGAATTTTTTTTTCTATTTTTTTTTCTCACTCAATTCGGAATTTTCTCATTTTTGAAACTGAAATTATCTAACACAGGATCAAATTTCAAGCGTCAAACAAGGTTCAATTTACTCGGAAACGTTCGGTTTCACCATTTATTACCCTTATTCGTCGCTTACTATTTGATCCTCTGTTGATATCAGTTTTTGAAATGAGAAAATTCCGAATTGAGGGAAAAAAATAGAACGAAAATTTGGTCCACGTTTTCTTAAACGGGGGCTGTTTTGTGTCATCCACTGGATTTTTCAGAATTTTTTCAGATTTCTGAAAAGGGGCATTCTCAATCAACTCTAGAAATTCATAACGAATTGACGGTTATAAAAAAAAAAACGGTGATAAAAATATCTGAAAAAAATTTAGGACGCGTTTTTTACTGAGTAGAATGTTAGAAAAAAACATGTAGACCGGGAGCCCATAGCACTTTTTTTGTGTGTCATCTTTTCATGCTCGTCAGTATACGAACCACCTGAATTCGACCTTCCTCTACACGGAGGTTAATTCGCCGAAAAAAAATCGTGGACCAAATAGCTGAACCAGCGAAATCACATGCAAATGTATATCTATATATACAATTTTGATATAGATATACATTTGCATGTGATTTCGCTGGTTTAGCTATTTTGGTCCACGATTTATGTTCGGCGAAGTCAGTTCCGTGTAGTGGAAAGTCGAATTCAGGTGGTTCGTATACTGACGAGCATGAAAAGATGAGACACAAAAAAAGTGTTATGGGCTCCCGGTCTAATGGAATGATTTTGAGATTGTCGGGGTTTAACACTGGTCGAGTTGGCGTGGAATGCCCCGTATGTATTTTCTAGCGTACCCGATTGAAATAAGTATAAGTGAGGTTTCGTTGTATTGGAAAATAGATCAGTATCTGCAACTTACCGCTGGCAACACCCACGCACACCAACGAGGCGACGAAAAGACAGACGATCTTGTTCATGTTGAAGGTAGCCACTTACTTCGTTAGAAATAGGTTTCTGATTAGAATTCATCCGATCCGACGTATTTATACACAGTAGAGAGACCTCCTACCACGTCGACAACAGAGCATGCTGGAGTCAGGCTTTACCCACCGTACCCGGTTTTTACTTGTTTTCACTGATATCAAAGCTTCCGCGTCACGAACGCGAAGGCTATAATTACGAAGGCCATGCAGCAACGGAATTTCGAAATCTGTTGGATTGTAAAAAATAATAATAATAATAATAATAATAATAATAACAATAATGATGATAATTAAAAAAAAGTTTAATGAGTCCCTTGTTTTGTGAAGTTCAAATGATTTCTGGAGGAAAAGGAAATAAAAAGGACAGGGGACCCCTTATAGAGAAATCCTATTGAGCCAATCAATAGTAACTATTGAGTACGAATAGTTACTATTGAGTTCGAATAGTTGTGAATAGTTTTCAATAGTTATGTACTTCATCATGAGCATTGAGGTAATAGTTCTCAATAATCACTGGTAACGTCAATAGGTAGTACTTGTAAGATTCAGTACTCCTCAAACAATCAGCGATATTGGGTCAATAGTTTGTCATTACTGGGGTACCAATAGTCACCCCAATAATGACAAACCAATAGGTAGCACTATTTAGATTCAATAGTTTGTCACAATCGTTGACTATTGAGTTGATAGTTTGGCATTATTAGGGGAATTTCCAATAAGCTACACTATTGAGATGCATAATGCTTCTGAATAATCAGTGATTAGGGGGAATAGTTTAGCATTATTGGGAGAATTCCGACATCACTTCATTATCATTCGCAAGGTATACAGGGTGACCCAGGACGCCCGGAACAAAAAGAATGGGTGGATTCCTCGTTGAATTCTGAGACGAAATTTCCTTTTCGACAACTTCGTCAGATCAACGGTGTCCGAGTTATTAATATTTTATCATATCTGATCATATCTACATCACATAATGATTTCTGACATCACGTATGATCAGTGTGAACATATCTCATTATTATATCTAAGCATATATAATCTGATATCATATCTGATCAGGTCTGAACCGAGCTGGACTCATGTCTCTGGGTCAGATCTGATTTATAGTTAAAATGGTTCCTGTATGATTAGATGAAATGATATCAGATGCGGTAGAATTTGATGAAGTTGTATCAAATTCTATCTCAATTTTGTTCATCAAGTCATACGATATATGTGACATAATTTTAAAGTTTGTCGGAGTTTACAAAAATCGTATATGAAATATGCGGTTCCCCTTTTCTTATGATTTAATATAATTTAGATAATTTCATCCGACCCGCCGATTTTATAAAATCATATACCAAATAAAAAAAAACTAAAAGTTCCGATATAATTTTACAAATGCATGCAGATATGATTTAATAAAAATTATACAATATGCATTTGTATAGAGCCAAAATCGATATAAAATTGTCTAGAATCTGATAGAATTTTTTATTTCATTCTATAATAGTACCGGGAGTGAACCAATAAATCCTTAATCCTAATTGTTTGATAAAATTAAAACTCTTTTGGAAACGACACACCGGATATAAAGTCTTCATTCGCAGATGCGGGGAGCGATGGTATCGTGACTGACGTGACGTCATCAGGCGCTGAGGCGTCGCCATATTGTCTTAAAGTGTCAAGTGTTATAAACGCGTATACCGCCCGGACGATTTTGCTTATCGTTAGTGTATCCACTTTATAAACGGATTCCAGCGTGAAGACGGATAAGTAATATTCTATCACCTACACATGTAATCTATGAGACTTGAATATGGTAACGAGGGGTGTTTCTATACCCTGGCATCATACAACGCACCACCTAACCTAGAACCCCAATCTATCGCTAACCGTTTTCACTGTCTCAAAGCGTATCGGACAAGCGATTCGCCTAGACAATTCATCGAACTTGAGTTTATCTGCCCGATATTCAGTCTCTAATATCAAACGCCCAAATAGATGTTAGAGTATACATAGAATAGGAGCTCATTTACTGTGGGTTGAATGTAAAACAATCGTGTCATTATTTCCAGAATATTATTAGATATTTCAGGCCGTCAGCGACTGACCAACCTACAAAAGGACACAAAGACTTTCATCAGAGTATGTATACATTGTAAATGTAAGTTTGCACCACGCGTAAAAAAATATTTCCATAGATTTATCATTATTATCTCAGCGCAAGACGAGAACAGCTACGGGGGACTACCGAGCTGCCTAACGAGGAATAGTATATTATGCGGCATGTCCGTAAAGTAACTGTTTTCGGGCGAGGTTATGTTTTTCGTACGAGCCGTCGGTTTTACCCGGCGAGCCGAAGGCGAGCCTAAGGTAAAGCCAACGGAGAGTACTGAAAACATAACCTCGCCGAACAGTTACTTTACGGACGCGCCCCTACGATATTTTTTCCGGCATGAAGAGTCACTTTGACGCCAGTTGAGACCCACACTACGGTCCTCATCAACTGTCGTTTAATACTTTTTTACGGCACAGGCATTAAAAAGTCACTTATTGACGCCTGTTTTTGTTCCGGCAAATGGCACTTTATACCGCTAAGTTCAAAGTTGCGGTATAAAGTCTTTATTCCGCAACTTTGATGCGCAGTTCGAAGTGCGCATGTCAAAGTTGCGGAATAAAGTCTTTATACCGCAGGTTACCCCCTCTCTATACGCAGTTCGTGTGGAACTCAACTAATGCCTTTTCCGTAAAAAATATTGTATGGGGCGCGCGCAGAAAGTAACTGTTCAACAAGGTTATGTTTTTAGTGTACGAAAAACATAACCTTGCCGAATAAACAGTTACTTTCGGCGCATGCCACATAAATATCTATTGTGTGGCAGCTCTGAGATGCGCAGTTCGTACCGCGCAACAGAAGTAAGGAACTGCGCATGACAACTACGCGACAAAATTTTTTTTCGGCTAGCCATATAAACTGCCACTGTATGGGCCGAAAACAGGCGTCAAAAAGTGACTTGTTCATGCCTGTGCCGGAAAAAAATATTTTCTACCACACATGCATTAAAAACTCGTGTTTTTTGCCCTCCTTAACGGGATGGAAGCCACAGTTTTCTGACCGGGGCAATAAACCGGGATAAAAACTTGTCAAGCGGGATAAAAACTTGTCAAGAGGGATAAAAACTTTGGCAGCAGGGATAAAAACCTCTCGTAACCATGGTAACGATGAAATAAACTAAGAAAGTGCTGCCCCCAGTGGAGAACATCGTTCTCGTGTTTCTAACCTCACTTTCTCTCGTTTTTAATGCATATGTGGTAGAAAATAACATATGTGCCATGGGAAGGAAGCAGGCGTTTTGTCTCGCGCATTTTGCAGAACTCGTTTTCACTCTCGGGCGCCTTCGGCGCCCTCGAATTGCAACTCGTTCTGCAAAATCCGCGCTCGCCAAAAATCGCCTGCTTCCTTCCCGTGGTGCATAATATACTATTTTTTTCAGTATGAAGCGATGCTTCAGCATCAATGAAAGGCACAGAACCTATGAGTCATATCATCCTACATACGATGTAAAATATTTATTGGAAAAAGTAGTTTCATTTTTAAGAAAATGAGTTTTTGCGATTTTCAAGATAATGTGCGTCATTCGTCTGATTTTCTGGATTATTGAAATCTCTCTTTCGATTTTGATGGAATGCCAGTGAAAAAAAATGCACAAAATGTGACAAAGAACGATGAACGTCAAGAAATTTTTGTTAAATTCCGATGATGTGAACGCCAATTAGGCATCCACCTCTGAACAAAATACTATTTGAATTTAGGTATTCGTAGTCCACGATGCACAACTATATCAATAGGGTATAGGCGATGATAAAACTTGATTGAATATTCAGAAGTGATCACGAATTAACGATTCAAGTACTTGCGTCAATACAATGTAAATCAGACTCGACAATCGGGGTAAGCGAATCCCGTCATTGAAATGTCCTCCATACCATATCTAGATACGAAATGACTGAAGATTATCGAAGGCCCGTTGAGGCCATAAGGTGACTTAATTTTGAGCGGAAAAATCGTGTCATGTCTTTAACCATGGAAGGGATGCAGCACGGGGGAGGCACCGACTCTTCTCGTTTGGATATCATTCTGAACGTCTTTCGGTTTTTAAATCACTATTTTCGGATAATCAGTGACTAATTATCTGTATCGTAATATTCCTCACGCGGTAGTTTGTATTGAAACATGGTTAGCGAGCGACGTTTGAAAACTTTATTGGCACAGCCTCGGAATAAGAACAGTATTCCTTGCAAATTTCATCCAAATCGGTTTAGCGGTCCGAACGGAATCAAACTTTTCATGCAGGTGTTGCAAATAAAAAAACCTTTATTCCATACATGAACGGAAAGGCCGATCTCGCTACCTATTTTGGGGGAGCGAAGTGCGGCTTTACCGACCGGGAACTCTTTCTTTCCGCTGGGAGACTATTCGGTAAGAAAGACCAGTTTTTCCTCCCTCAAAGTCTTTCTTCCCTGAAAGTCTTTCTTCCCTAGTTTTCTCTGCCGTACCAACCAGTACGGCTCGGTCGGTACGTCACATAACTTAAATGTAAACACTGGTCTGCCCGCGAAATCGGCCTCCGTTCATGTATGGAATAAAATATCGTGTGCACCACGGTCGCCGGACTTTTCACTCCCTCGGTGGATGCCATCCCTCGCCTTCGGCTCGGGTGGCAACTCCACGCTCGGGAGTGAAAACGTCCTTTGCTCCCTTGGTGCACAATATAATATTCCACATGTCACGCGATTCGGAAGGAAAAAGTAATCATTTTCATAAGGGCCTCTCAATTTTATTCTTTTGTATTCGGAATCTGTGTTGGGAAATGGAAAATTTATACGATACAGCAAATGAATATTTTCGAAATAGATTTTTATTGCTCACAATCTTATGCAGCTATGAATTATTGTGACTGGTATATATATATATACTAGGGGGGCTTCGCCCCCTGCGCGCTTCGCGCGCCAACCCCCCGCGATTCAGGTTGTATTCAGTAATATTTTGTACATGGTGAAAAAAGTTACGAACAAAAATTTGAAAATTCTGTATTGAATGAAAAAGTGTGATTGGGAAAAGGGATTGAAATCCTGTCATATCTTTATTCTGATTGAAACCCCGATTTGGGTTGATTAAATTAAATCAAAATTATTCATAATTTTTCAAAAATTCCGGGGATTTCCCGGAATTCGTGGGGGATTCTGGGTAATATCTGGGGTTTTCCCGGAAGTCGTGGGGGGTTAGGTTAGGTATCGACCTTGCAATATCGATATCGATATATTCTCTGTGTGTAGACTAAAGAACTTGTGTCTTGTATGGCGTGACGCATAACGTACGTGTGAGTTGCAGTGAGTTGAAGGTCAAATGTGTATTCTTGGAACTTTTATGAGGATTTCTGTGAATTCACATAGGGATTTCTATGCGGTTTTCATTTGAAGGTCATATTCATAGGGGTTTCACGGGAATTTCTATGGGTTTCTTTTTTT
>JAFFZH010010299.1:0-10557 GCA_018420115.1 Euura saliciscinereae | reverse complement strand
ATCTGCAGTAAGACTGCAGGCAGACTTCAATCATTTTGCTACTAGGGGGCTAGGTAGCTGGCACGTTCGTAGGCGTAGAACTCGTGGCGTAGGGTAACCTCATCCAGGCGATATTCGGAAGGTAGAGCTGTCGTAGACGGTGTTCCTCGACGAAGATTATAGTAAAAATACATAAATGAATAATTATCCCTGACTTAAAGCTAGATCGAGTTTCCCTTTGAGTTTGCGGTGTTATTTTTCCCTGCTGTCTCCGCTCGGATGTCTCCGTAAATGCCACTGTAACGGGCGTGCCGAAACGCCACGTTACAGTTTATAATGGAAATGTAATCAATTGCACTACGTAATTTGCAGCTGCCCAACACTGCTCTTTACCTTAATCTGTCCACGAAATTTGAATCGCGCGTTTCGGCGCGTTAAAACAAAACCAAGTTAGCTTGAACGAGGCATGGCTGGAATCCCTCTCTGTGCGGGTCCGAACACCGAGAACCACTCGCTGTCTACGCTCACGCCGCCGCCATATCTGCTAAACCAAGGAGCCCGTGTCCAGGGTTACTCACGGTATGTATGCCACTCTGTTGGAATTGAACGCATAATTATATTATGTTTGTGCTAATTCGAAAAAATATACGTCTTTCTGAAATACGTTGAATCTAGGATAAATCAACGTATGCTACGACGGAGATGGTACGTGTTTGTAGACCTATAAACACGCTGATATCTCGTAGAAAAACTGTGCAAAATGTATATTGTGTATACGTGGATCACACGTTCCTGAAACGCCCCGTATCTACGTGTTGCAAGCGGACATCGTACCTTAAAATCAACCATCCACGCACACCATATTTCCACCTTGGGCCCATTTATTCGACGTCTTTCTAACGTACCTGTGTTTATTGGGATACCTTGAATTACAGGGAAATACCTCCCATCTTACTTACCCACAAGAGTTAGATTTACGCGAAAGTTGCGCGTTGGACTGTTTGCGAAGTCCACTCTACACCGGAAGACCCCTTGATCGTTGAAGGTTACATTTGCAATTTTCAGTCGGGCTCTATGATGTCCATCGCCAACCAAGAAAAAACTCTTGTTTCCCAGCTCATTCACCAGTGCTGAATGTACTGATTTGTTCAGTATACCACCTCGGGCATCTAGGCTATGAAGGAAAAAAATAATACTGATCAGTTTCAGGACGTAAATACGCTAATTGAAATGAGAATTATATTCATGTGTAACAGTAACAGTCCGCATGTCCAGAAAATTCTTATTTGACTTATCCTACTATACGATAGCCTTAAATATATTTGTCATTTTCAACATCATTGTCATGATCATCAATATTCTTATTTCGTACATGAACAGAAAGGCCGATTTTGCTACTCTGGGGAGCAAAGAGCAGTTTTACTAACCGGGAAGTCTTTTCTACCGCAAAATCTGCTCTGCCGGGAGAAATAGTAACCGGCAAAAAATCGTTTAGATCTACTTAGTAATAAATTTTGGGATAGATCTAATGAGATCTATGTAGATCCAATTCTTATGTCAATGTCAATTTTGGAAATAAATTGAAAAAACATGGATTAAGGGGAGGGGGGGGGTACGGTCAATGCGGTGTAAAAATAGCATATTTTTGCGAATTTTTGTGGACTAAATGGGTAATAATGGGTTATTTAGTTAATTCCCATGTAATAGTATAACACTTAAACTATGTTTCCTTAAAGTTTTATGTAAAAATATCGATAAATACGCAGTTGGCAGTGAATTTCCGCAGGCGCCCCGAGAAAAACATCTTTTGCGGTGTACACGATAACACGTGTTAAAGATTGTCGGGAGGCGGTTGGGGATGTTAGGAGATCCGGGAGGTTCGATAATGAAGTTCTGTAATGTGCCGGCAAAATAATAACGTTTATTGAATAAATTAGGAAACAGGAAAAATACAATAACAGAAACCTCGATACTGGCTCGGAGGCCAAACGTGAAGCGATCGTAAAGACCTAGTATTAATGTATATAATTCATAATGAACTATTAGATTGAAATGCTCGTAATTAAAATCGTTCGAATCGATACTTGTTGTACGAATTATGAATGTTTCGTTGCTTTATTTTATGGGTGAATGATTGAGACACGTTTGATTGGTTATTAACTTGTTTATTTTGGTTGATTACAGGTTTTGTGAAACGTGACTATTACGAGCGTCTAGCGCGCGTCTTGTTCGTAGACATCTTCTTTTTCTTACTTAACCTAAGCGCCTCTAGCGGCTTCAAAGGGAGTGATATTTAGAACTAGGGAAAGTAACTAGAATTCAAACATCCCGCCCGCCTTGGGAAGCGGTAGCTTTACAACTAGTTAAAGAAGTAGAAAGTATGATAATTACTCTTATTTACGTGTGTGAACTCTCCCTTTTTTCAAACTAATTTTTGGTTTTAAGTAATCCATTGATTTGCTTCAAGTAAATATATATAATGTTATAATAAAAACCTTGGCATAAACTAAGTGATTTATCAAATCTTATGATCTATAGGTAAAACACAAATTTTGCTTATTGGTCGCTGGTAGATACCATGTTTTGTTTTCACAGTAACTACCCTGGTTAGTTCGTCCTTTCCTGGATTCGTTGATACGATTCTACCAAGCGGCCACGTCATTGGAGGAGAGTTGTCCTGTCTTACGATGACCATGGTACCAGGTTTTATATTGTCTGTTTCTTGGTTCCACTTCGTTCGTTGCTGAAGTTGGTTCAAATACTCGTTGGACCATCGTGTCCAAAAATGTTGTTTTAGTTGCACGAGCAATTCATATCTGTTTAATCGGTTGCCTGGAACGGTGCTGATGTCTCTTTCTGGCAGGCTTGTAAGTGGTGCTCCGATAATGAAGTGTCCAGGAGTCAGCGCTTCCAGGTCAGTAGGATCATTGGATAGAGGAAGTAGAGGACGGGAATTAAGGCACGATTCAATTTGAGCAAAAATCGTTGTTAATTCCTCGAAGCTTAATATGGTTGAACCTACGATTTTACGTAGATGAGTTTTTACTGATTTTACAGCAGCTTCCCATAGGCCACCCATATGGGGAGACTGGGGAGGTATAAAACTCCACTCAATTGACTGTTCAGCTAGATAGTTGTGAATTTGAGATTGATTTCCCTGATCTGCAAGGAACTGCCCCAGATCCTTGAATAAATTATTAGCCCCCACAAAGTTTGTTCCGTTATCGGAAAAGATTCGGTTACATTTGCCTCTACGAGCTATAAACCTATGCAGCGCGTTGAGAAATTTGTGAGTGGTTAAGTCCGGAACTAATTCTAAATGAACAGCCTTTGTTGCAAAGCAGACGAAAACACACAAGTATGCCTTGCCTGTTACATTTCGTGAAATCTTGATACTAAATGGACCGGCATAATCTACTCCCGTATTCATAAACGGCCTAGTTTGTGTTATGCGTGTTGAAGGTAAGTTACCCATTAGCTGTTGGATACCAACTGGGCGATTCCGAAAGCAAACAATGCAGCTCCTGAGAACTCGTTTTATCGCAATTTTCCCAGCTAGCGGCCAGTATTGACTGCGGATAGACGCTAACAACGCTTGAGGACCTGCGTGTAGATGTTTGTAATGTTCGTCTCGAATGATTAGTGTAGTTAATGGATGATTGTTTGGTAGAACTATTGGATGCTTTTGTGAATGTGGCATTGGACCTCGTGATAGTCTACCTCCTACCCGAATTAGTTGTGCCTGGTCCAAGAATGGATGTAAGCTTAGCAATTTACTCTTTGAGTGTACTTGTGTGTGTGTTTGTAGCTGGTGCAGTTCTCGTGAAAATGCGTGAGTTTGAGCTATCTTTATCAATCAATGTTACTAAACTTGTGTCCAGTTCTTCAACTGTCAAGGGTCCCTTCTGTTTTGCCTTGAGAAAGCCAGCGTTGTTTTTGAATCGAAGACAGTACGCTGTTACCCTTTTTAGTTTGCTCAGAGAAGAATATCTTTGGAAGAACTCTAAGGATTGTAATTCTTGGTTTACAGCGAGCATCGACATTACATTCTTTTTTGTTTCAGGTATCTCCAAGTCATCAGTTATGGAATCATTCTCGAGATCGTCGTATTGCAATTCCATGTGTAAAAATCAGCCTTAGGCAGTGTAGCAAGAACGCTACACTGGCTACGTGTTCTTGCAGGAGGCACCCCCTACTTTGTCTCGGTTCAAGATATATATTTTTTTCTTGTTTTTTTCATTATTTCACGTTTATTTTTCACTGGATTTGTTACATAACGGTAAAAAATAACTGAATTTGAAAGCGCAAGGCTAATTGAGTTTTCATAATCTACAAACGGTGTCAAAGTGAGTGTATCGTACATCCACTTTATTGGAGACTGTATTACACACAAGTCTTTGGTTTTCATAATCTGAAACTAGTGTTGAAGTGAGAAATTGGTATATTTACTCTATCGCAGACTGTATTTCATCCCAGTCTCTAGTTTCCATCATCTACAACTAGTGTCGAAGCAAGATTTTGGTATATGTACTCTACGACAGACTGTATTTCGTCTAAGTCTTCAGTTGCCATCATCTACGACTAGTGCCGAAGCAGGATTAGGTCATGCAGTTGAGGAGATATAGCTCCGGACAGACATGAAATCTGACAAAAACCCAGAAATACCTATTGTGGATGTTAAAAGTTGGGGTTTTTTCCCTCTGTGCTAATAGAGCTCCTCGCTAGTTAACAAATGCGGGCTTGACGACCCTGTTAGGTCATGCGGTTCAAGAAATATAGCTCCGGACGGACATGAAATCTGACAAAAACCCAGCAATACCTATTGTTGAAATCATAAGTTGAGGTTTTTTGCTCTGTGCTAATAGAGCTTCTCGCTAGCTAACAAATGAGCGCCTGACGACCTTGTTAGGTCATGCGGTTCAAGAGATATAGCTCCGGACGGACATGAAATCTGCCAAAAACCCAGAAATACCTATTTTTGACATGAAAAGTTGAGGGTTTTTTGCTCTGTATTGATAGAACTTCTCGCTAGCTAACAAATGAGCCCTTGACGACCGGGCTAGCTAATGCGGTTGAGAAGATATAGCTCCGGACAGGAATTTCATAGGATGGCAAACACATAAGGCTTCATAGCTGGGCATATTTACCACATAAATTACTCTATTCAATCACAGATTGTTTTATTCTTCTATTTCATCATTAGAAATAGGTATTTGATATAGCATTCAACGCAGAATTTTATAGGATGGTAAACACATAAGGCTTCTCCCTAGTATATTTGATATACTTAGGGAGTGCCTAAAAATTCTGGTCCTTCCCACCACAAAGTGCAATTTTCTAGATGATCTGGGTCGATTCCTCTTGATATAATGTCTGCAGGATTATTCTCGGAGCGTACATGATGCCACTGTGCCCTTTGTGACAAGCGTTGAATCTCTGCCACGCGGTTGGCAACAAACGTGTTCCAGTGGTGTGGCTCCTTGGCGATCCATGCTAATGTGATAGTGGAGTCGCACCAATAGTGAATGCTGTCCATGGGAACCGTTAATGATTGCGTAACCTTGTGACATAGTTCCGTCAGCAGTAAGGCCCCACATAATTCGAGTCTTGGCAATGATATGCGCTTGAGCGGAGATACTCGAGACTTTGCGCAAAGTAGGCGAACTGTATACGTGTTGAATGTCGTCGTACTTCTGAGGTATATACAGGCCCCGTACGCAGCTTCCGACGCATCGCAGAATCCGTGTACTTCTACATGACTGTAGTTAGTACAAAGAGTGTTTCTGGGGATTAGTATTTTGTTAATACTGTGAACCTGCTCGTACCATCGAATCCATCTGGTGTGAAGATCCATTGGTAATGATTCATCCCAACCTGTTTTTAACTGCCACAGATTCTGTAAAATGATCTTTGTTTGGATAGTTATCGGACCTACTAATCCTAGAGGGTCAAAAATTTGAGAAATAATTGACAGGATTGAACGTTTTGTCACTCGTTGTCCAGTAGCCGATGTGTTGGTTTTGTACTGCAACTGGTCTGTGTTGGTGTTCCATATCAAACCTAACGTTTTGGTTTCTTCTCCGACTTGAACTGGTGCTGAATCGGTTTCTTGATTGTAAGTTAACGCTGGCTCATTGGATTTCCATTTTCTTAGTTCGAATTGAGCTGTGGCTAGTATACCAGTGATGTCTTGTTTTCTTTGAAGCAATTCTCCAAGGTCGTCACCTCCTGTTAACAAGTCATCTACGTAGAAGTCTTGTAAAATTGCATTGCAAGCTTCTGGGTAGTTCAGAGTATTCTCCTTCGTGGTTTGTTGAAGACATCTGATAGCAAGAAATGGAGAACTTGCCAAGCCGTATGTCACCGTATTTAGCTGGAAGGTTTGTATTGGTTCCTCAGTGTTCCATCTCCACAGTATTCTCTGGTATGGGCGATGCTGCGGTGCTACGCTGATTTGGCGATACATTTTCGTTATGTCCGCCGCCATGGCGTAGCGATGTTGACGAAAGCGTAGTAGGATCGTTATCAAATCTGGTTGAATAGTTGGACCTACCATGAGCTTATCGTTCAAAGACTCTCCCGATGTAGTCTTGCAGGATCCATCGAAAACGACCCGCACCTTGGTCGTGAGTCGATCTTTCTTCATAACTGCATGATGCGGCAAGTAGTATGCGTTGCCGCTTGATTGTGGATCTGGTTCTATGATTTGTGTTGCGTGCCCGAGTTGAATGTATTCCTCGATAAACTGGTTATATTCGTGTTTCAAGTTTGGATTCTTGATGAGTTTAGCTTCTAAGGATAGAAATCGTTGTTTGGCTATGTCCTTTGAATTTCCCAGTTCTGAGGGATCGCTACGAAATGGAAGTTGAACTTCAAACCTTCCATTTTCTGTCTGTTTGTGTGTAGCGTCGAAGTGTTCCTGACATGACTGGTCTTCCTTAGAGAAGCGAAGTGGTTGTTTGACTTCTTCCATCTTCCAAAACTCTTCAAGTTGATTTGCTATCCTCAATTCAGAAGAGAAATAGCATTGCAGTGGTGCTGCTCTGTTAGACACTGTAGGATAATTGAATGCACCAGCTATTATCCACCCTAATTGAGTCTTTTGGAAGATTGGTTGATCGTCGCATAACCGAATTTGTCCCACACAAAGCAGTTCACAGAAGATTGTTGCTCCAAGTAGTATATCTACTTTGTCTGGTTTATGGAACGAAGGATCCGCTAAATTGATGTCCGTTGGGATTTGGAGTTCGGTCACTTCTATTCTCTCCATAGGAAGTTGATCCGTTATTTTCGGTACGATCAAAAACGACAGTTTTCGTTGAAATGAATTACACTTTGATCGGATTGTTGCTTGAGTCATGTGCGTAGAGTGCACCATGGATTGACCGATTCCGATGATTGGAGTGTTAACTGTTTGTTGTTGGATTGAGACCCATTGTCGAGTAACGCGCGACATTCGTGGAAACCCCCTTTTTTGTCCCGTATTAGGATCACTGCTGTTGAGAGTAAGACGTGTGTCGGACTGTTGGCAGTGTAGTGTGAATATGTTGCATTTGGATGCTGCTGTGAGATGTAGGGTGCATTGTTGAATCCTGAAGTTGCTGGGTTCGACGTACCTTGTGACACGTCAGGTGTACGAGTGTTCGATGGTTTTGTGGATTCATTGTTAGTGTTTCGGTATGAATCTAGATGTAGAAGTGTATTGTGATGCTTCCTACATATTCGACAAGAACCTGCTGTACAATTAGGACCGTGAAATTCGTTCAAGCAGTTGTAGCATAGTTTGTGCTTTTTTGCTTCTGTGTTTCGGGTGAGAGCTGACAACGCACGAAAGTCTTGACACTGGTAGATTTTATGTTGACCTTGGCAAACTGGGCATTTGTTATCTGTTGTTGCTACATACGAATACGATGCGTTGGGTTCCTTTTGAGCAGTGTTTTTTGGTTTGAAATTGCTGTTGGTTGTTTTGATTTGTGTCTGAACCTTTGAAGCATTTGACTGTTCGAATTTAGCAAAGGATTCCAAGAACGAACACCGTTGAATCAGGAATTTCGTGAATTCGCTCATGGTAGGAAGTGTTTCTTTGTCAGCTCGCTCCCTCTTCCATTCTTTGTTTGTTGCTGGATCGAGTTTTGGAGTGAGAACGTGTATTAAGATTGTGTCCCATTGGTCGGTGGGTTGTTCTAATTTTTTCAACGTTTGAATGTGTTGCAATGTGTTGTCGATTAATTGTCGGAGGTCTGTGTGAGATTCCTTCTGAATTGCGGGTGCATTGAGTACGGCCTGAACGTGGTGATGTATGATTAGTTTTTTGTTTTCAAATCTGTCTCTCAACAACTTCCAAGCTACTGTGTAATTAGTCCCGGTAAGTTCTACTGATTCGATTACCTTGGCGGCACTGTCAGTTAATGCAGATTTCAAATAATGCAATTTTTGTACGTTCGATAATTGCGTGTTGGTGTCGATAAGCGACTGAAACAGTTCACTAAATGACATCCATTGGTCGTAACTTCCGTTGAATTTGGGCAAATCAATTGTCGGTAATTTAACTGCAGGTTTTGACTGTGGCTTTGTCAACGTTAAACACCACTGTCTTGCTTGTGTCACAGCGGCACAATATTTGTTCTCGAATGCTTCGCGTTCTGGGTCTGTACTTACGTTTTCAAGCTCTTCTAACTGACATTGTACTGCGTCAAACTTAACCCACAATTCCTCCAACTTCTCTAATCTGACTGGCAACTCGATTCTTCGGTCTGCGTCTGTTTCGCAGTTTCCCACGAATGTTACAAATTTCGTCAATTGAGTTTTGTATATACCCCTCGACTTTTTCAATGAACCTACGCTCGTCATGATTCAGACTAAATATTTGATTTGACTGATTTAATTGAATCGTTCCTGTAAAGTGAATGAGCAAGGTATTTATGGACAAAGGAATGGTATGAGGCTTACATGACGTGTTGACGTTTTGTTTACGCTGCGTAGTTTGATGTGTTGTTCGGCGACACCCATAGATGGCTCTAGTTGAGAAGAAGCGTTGATAAGATGGCGGCGATGCGCATAGCTATATGTCATGCACCGACGCGTCTCCTTTGTCTAGCGTCTTCTTGATATTTATAGATATATGTATCTGCTCGAGATGTTTGAGTGATTTATGCAGCACTCAGTCTTTTCATCCTTGATGATTTGATATTGTTTTTTTTTTTTTTTTTTTTTTATTTGACTAGTGGATTGTTGTTTTCACTCGTTCACTGTACGTTTCACCTTGGTTTTGTCGTGACGGCTTGATGTGAACGCGTGTTGGAACTCTTTTTGCTTGCGAGAGATCCCGGACGAGCCCCCATGTACGAATTATGAATTTTTCGTTGCTTTATTTTATGGGTGAATGATTGAGACACGTTTGATTGGTTATTAACTTGTTTATTTTGGTTGATTACAGGTTTTGTGAAACGTGACTATTACGAGCGTGTAGCGCGCGTCTTGTTCGTAGACATCTTCTTTTTCTTACTTAACCTAAGCGCCTCTAGCGGCTTCAAAGGGAGTGATATTTAGAACTAGGGAAAGTAACTAGAATTCAAACACTTGTTACCCTATCGATCGCCGCGGGTACGGACTAACGCTCGCAATCGCTCTATCGTTCGTCTCACAGGACTAGGTCCGTTCTCGACCCCTCCACATTCATTCGCATACAAACACGGTAAACATACATACACACTCTAACGCCTACGAATTCTTATAATTGAATCTCGCGCCTATCGTCTTGTCATTTTTGTTAGTTAACACACGTCACTGGATCATCTGAAACCAGACAATCAAAATGCGTTTTTCAGCTAAGATGTTTCCGCGGGTAACGCCGTAGAGTTTTTTTTAATTGATTTATTTTGTCTTTTACAATAACAAATAGGCCGATTTTTTTTCAGCGAAAATCGCGTTTTTCACTTCCAAGTGCTACCAAAAAAAAAAAAATAAAAAAAAAAAAAACTCTACGGCGTTACCTGCGAAAACATCTTAGCTGAAAAAACCCATTTTGATTTTCTGGTTTTAGATGATCCAGTGACATGTTATCGTGTACACCGCAACAGATGTTTTTCTCGAGGCGCCTGCGGATATTCACTGCCAACTGCGTATTTATCGATATTTTTACATAAAAATTTGAGGAAATATAGTTTAAGTGTTATACTGTTACATGGGAATTAAATAAATAACCCATCATTACCCATTTCGTCCACGAAAATTCTTAAAAATATGCTATTTTAACACCGCACTGACCGTACCCCCCCCCCCCCCCCCCCCCCCCCCAATTGTATAGTTAATTGAAAAATACTCATTATTACCATCGAATAAGAAATCGTGAATAAGAGTATCTAACACAAAAACATCGTAGATGTGAAAAAAGCCGCCAAGTACCCACGCAAAAATGAGCAAAACGTATCGCCAGTCTCTGTCGTGAAATCAAGAAAGAAACCAAGCACCGAGCGTACCCCTTCGATCTCTCAGCAAGTCTACGTCGTCAAGTCGGAGTTTCGTGTGAGGATTTCGGAACATCATTCCGAGAGCTACGTACTTGGCGGGCACATTCGG
>JAFFZH010010292.1:0-12144 GCA_018420115.1 Euura saliciscinereae | reverse complement strand
CTCGGCTTGATTCATGAGCGCCTATCAAATGAGACGGAGGAGCAACGTGTCCACCGTCTTGGCTTGATCCACGATCGCTTATCGAACGAAACGCCCGAAGCTCGTTTGGCTCGACTTGATGTAATGAGACAAGCCAGTCATGTTCGTAGGAACATAACAAGTGAACAATCTTTTCAAACCGCTATTAATGTTTTCGCCGATGTTTCATGCGCTGTTTGTCAAAGAACTGTTTATCCACAACAGCGCTTCAATTTACAAACAAATGTGTATAGTACACTGTTACCCGAAGAATTGGTTGCTTTAGGTAAAATAATAATAATAATAATATTTATTCATTTCCATACATCATTGGAAAACATAGCAGCAGTTGAGTAGTAAAAAGGGGAATCATAAATTAGCAGAACGTCAAAGAAAGAATAGTTATTAATACTATAGCGCGACCGGGCCATGCCGCTTACATTAATCAGCAAGAAAAGAAGAACATGCAATAACATAAAAGAGAAACAAAAACAGGCCCCGAAAAGAACAAGACTTACAGATAAGGTAAAAGAGCGTCAAGTAAAAGAAAACACCCAGAAAAGAGATACTATGAAATAGAGTCAGTAAGGTAAAAGCGAGAGAAAGAAAAGAAGAGAAAAAAAGAATATATAATAATAATAAAGAATAAATAATAATAATAATAATAATATAATCAATTACGTGTGTCTTCC
This sequence comes from Euura saliciscinereae, assembly GCA_018420115.1. NCBI lineage: Eukaryota > Metazoa > Arthropoda > Insecta > Hymenoptera > Tenthredinidae > Euura > Euura saliciscinereae. The sequence goes on along the minus strand of JAFFZH010010292.1, from coordinate 11,434 downwards.
GACTCTAAAAGGTAGCGAAACAGACCACGCTTAAAGGCCTCAGGTGTAAGGGCCGCCCTTAAATCCGATGGGAGAGAATCCCAGTGCCGCACACCGGCAACTGTGAAGGAATTCCGAAATACTTCCGTACGCGCCCAAGGTATAACAAAATCACTTCTAAATATGCGCGACGAGGAGACGGAAGGGGGGTCACGATTGACGAAAAGCTCACGTAGATATGACTTGCCAGAGCGCAGGACTCCAAACAGCGTGGAGAGAAGAAAATACAATCGTCTATCTTGGAGACGAAGCCAACCCAGGCGCTTACGGTACGGCGTGACATGCTCACCACGTGCGACTCCGTACACAAATCGTACATAGATGTTGAGAAGCCGCTGGAGCTTAGCACTGAGACCACCTGATAAATCCGCATAGACAACACTACAGTAGTCAAAAACTGGGAAGATAAGTGTCATAACCAGTTGTCTACGTAAGGGGGGAGAGAGCATACGTCTGGCGGCGGAGAGTTGTCGAAGAGTGCCATGAAAACGGCTACAAATAGTGCCGACTTGAGGTCCCCAGGAGAGGCGCGAGTCAAGGATTAAACCCAGATTGCGAACACAATCCGAGTAAGGAACGAGATGACCATCCAAAAGCACGCCAGGTAGATTGTTGTTGTCCAGCCTGGAGATAAACGTAAAATAAGTACGTGCTCCCGCTGTTATAATAATATTAGGAAAAGAAAAATTCCACCAACTACATATTGGAATGAAATGACGCCTGCAGAAATACCGCCTGAATTAGGCAATTTGACGAGCATTGAAGAACGATTTTTATGTCGTATTGTACCTGTTACTGCCTCAACTATCGGTCTATAGCCGGCAGTCACGTAACAAGAGTTCGAGGCCAGGGACGGGAACATCGGACCCCGCCGATCTCGGCTCTCTCTCTCCCTATCTATCTGTTTACTTATCAACCTCCCTCTCCCTCTCTCTCTCTCTCTCGCCTCTCCAACGTCATCACGCTAAACATCATTCACGTACGGCGTTCACGAGGACATCTTTAATTCAACTCTCTTTTAGCCCACCCTCGCCCTTACCATTACCACCAAGTCACCCCCCCGCCTATCGTTCTATAGGAAGGCGGCGACTCCACGGCCTACGATCTGCCGTCGGGACACCTGCCTCGCCTATCGTTCTATAGGGAGGCAGCGACTCCACGGCCTACGATCTGCCGTCAGGACACCTGCCTCGCCTATCGTTCTATAGGGAGGCAGCGACTCCACGACCTACGATCTGCCGTCAGGGGCCTCGGTCCTTGGTCCCCCGGGGGTGGCGCTCCGCTCTCATCGCAGCTCCGTCCCCGCCCGATCTCCGGACCCGACTGACTGTCTTACCATCTCTCTCCGGCCGCTTCCCCGTCCGACCCACTCGGTTCAGCCGGCGCTGGATCTCCCTTTGTTCTCACCGGTTGACGCTCACCCGTACCTTGCCTAGTACGTCACACCTACAGCGAACTCATACATAGGGACTCAGCAAACGATTTCCAACACATAAACATGACATATTCCTAGCTGACCTTTATTCAATTTTCAGGCCATGGGTAACAAACAAAAATGCAACCAAAATATGCTTTCGGCGAACTGCCGTCTTTTCAGTCAGTTACAGTACCGTTCTTAAAGATTGTCAAACTTTCTAACCGCTTCAGTCAAAATTGGTGTAAGGGGCAGGTCATTTTATTTGCAAAGGATGTTATAGAAATAGCTGAGCAGTTACCACTGACACCTAACCAAGCTGGTCTAGTTGTAGTTGTGGAAAGTCTTGAGAATCTTGCATGCTCTAAAGAATTGATCGTGGATATGCAAAAATTAAATCGACTTTAACTTGGTTAATTTCCAACAATCATCTTTACAGAGATGTCAAAGCGTATTTTCAAACTACGTCAAACATTACTCCGTTAGTCCAAATAGGTGAAACTTCTCTTCCAGAAGAGGGTGGTGTAGCCTCAGAAACTTTTTCGAACGATTACATCAATTTAAATAACAACAAAGCGATATTACGTGGATCATTTCACCAAGGTGACTTACGATTCAATTCATCTCGGGGTAAACAATGCACTGGGATAGCGGCTGTTGCTTGTGCAGCATTTAGTATATTAGATCCAAACGAGTGGGCCAGGAGTGATATTGATTATATTGTGATCATTGGCGACAAGTACTATAATGACTGCATTGCTGCTAGAGATAATCCTGCGCCCGGCGAAGTAAACCCTGACTACCTCGCCGTAAGGGACCTTATGCCAAGACTAAGATATAACAGACGAAATGTAGGGATCACAGTTCTCGAAGAAATTAATTCTAATGGTCACATAGACACTGATAATAGTTCCGATGGCTTCCCTAACCTAAAAAATGCTTTAAGGAGTTTTTTCAGAGAACATTCAAATGGGATACTTACAGCAAACGCCATCTCGGTAGCAGTACATTGTGGTACTTTAGCTGAAAATCAAACATACTGGTTATTTAATTCCCATGCGCGTGGTCCCAAGGGTGCTTCAGCCCCCAGGAATGGTGCCGCTTGTTGCATGCGCTTCAGCGACCTGGATGATTTGCATGCCGTCTTGCGACGCAATTTATTTGTATCACCGAAGAAAGTGTCCGAAGGCAACTTTCGTGACAATCTTAATGTGTTTTCGTTAACATCGATAATTATAGCTCCAGACAACCAAATACGATCGTCTAGGCCCGTATTGGAACAATCGGTAGTAGTAAGGATAGAAAGTCCAACGCATACACCAAACAGCAATTTCCTGAAACCAACAACACAAGTCATCGAGTCTCTCCAAAGAACGAATCAAGCAGCATCAACCCAGGAATCAACTGAAGAACCAGAAATACAGTTACCATTACCAATCCATAATTCCTTGGAGACCATTTATACCGAATCAACGAGTATGCTCCGGAACGCAGACGATAATGTACCTAATTTGGAGAATGTTGTCAGAATGAATAGTTCTTCAACTGATACAATGAGATTAGCCACAATTTCAAGGAAAACTGCACCGCCCTCAAATTTGGAACGTGAACGGCGTATGGAGGAATTGTGTTGGTATTTTCTTTTTCCAGATGGCAAGAATGGCTTTGGTGAGGAAAGAGAAATTCCAGTTACTCCCCTGGATTACTTCCAAAACCGAGTAATGAGTGGTGACAAGAGGTTCAACAGAAATGAGTATTTATTTTATGCTCTATCCATTGTTGAATATTTTCGTGCGAAATCAAGTGTTTCTGTATCATGTCGGATGCGACAAGGTCATGGAGAGCGAACACCTCAGGGGCTTGTGGATAACATTCATCTCACTATGCGAAATATAAGAGGGTCAGCGGCATATTGGCAAAAACGTTGCTCTGAATTGATTGCAATGGTTAGAACTTTAGGGCCTCCAACGTGGTTTTTAACATTTTCCTGCAATGATCTGCATTGGCCAGACATGATAAAAGCCTTGTTAATCGCCGATGGACGTGATGTCGATGACGCTGAACGCCTGACATTCCCGGAGCGCTTAAAATTGGTGCAAAGATATCCGGTAGTGGTAGCACGACAGTTCACACTGCGTGTCAACGCTCTCATGCCATTCTTAAAGCGTGATCAAGATTGCTTGGGTGGTCTTATTGAAGACTTTTGGTATCGAGTAGAGTTCCAAAACCGGGGTAGCCCACATCTGCACATGTTGGTGTGGTGTAGTAAGGTTCCGGAATTCTCTACTCCGCAAGGAACCGAAGTAATTGAAAGGGTGGTTCCATGCTCGATACATCCTAACGACCTTGTGTTGCGCAATTTAGTCAAGGATTTTCAGATCCACAAACACACTGCGACAAGCAAAAAAAATCGCCAAGACGATGGTTGTCGCTTTGGTTTTCCGAAGCCAGCTAGTGATAAGACCGTTTGCCTAGGCCCAGATGAAGCACTGGCTAATAATGGACGATTCTGTTTATTGAAAAGAACCTCAGAAGAAAGTTTCGTGAACAATTACAACGCAGTCCTTTTGGGTATATGGCAGGGAAATATCGACGTGCAACCGTGTGGTAGTGTCACCGCTGTGGCCTACTACGTCGCAAAATATGCGAGTAAATGCGAACCACATGATACAGGTGATGTGATACGCGAGGCTATTTCGAAGGCTAAGAGACAAGGTGGTGATGTTTGGCAACAATTATTTTCAGTATCAATGGTTATTTTAAATCAACGCTTGGTGAGCGCGCCAGAATGCGCATACAGATTATGCCATCTGCCGTTGAAAATGTCGTCGCGGAAAAGCGTTTTTGTAAATAGTTGCGGGCCGGAGGAACGCTTCAGACTTTTGAAATTTGACAGTGATGAAATCAGTATTTACAATAAAATTTTTGATCGGTATGTGTTACGTCCAAACGAGCTAGAGGATTTAAGCCTTGCTGAATTTGCCGTCCGATTTGAAACTATCTCTAACACCTCATGGTCAGAGGACGATGGTGATGCGGAACTAAGAGACGAAGATATTACGCCTGTGAGGTATATCAAATTGCAGGACAATACGAGAATGGTGTAAGAACTAAGCCGGCAGTATTACGCACTCGCTACTATACAATTAATAGTGACAAAGAAGCATACTACTACAGTTTAACAGTGTGCCACATACCATTCCGTAATGAAGCCAACAACGAGGATGGATGCTGGAAATGAATAACGCTTTCGGATTCAAGACTTTCGAACGAAAATTTTCAATATCAAATTTTATTACAAAAACCGGTCGTTTAGGCTGTCCAGATATTACGTAACGCTAAATTCTATAGTGTAGTATAGGGAAGCCTACGTACGCACTATACCATATAGCGTTACGTAATATCTGGACAGCCCCTTACAAGAGGTGCTCGAAGTTGCGACCTCTGACTTGGATGCACAGTCGAGCTCGACGAAGCAGAGATTGGCGCATTGAAACAAAGATGTCTTGTACATTCACATATTTGAATTTATCGGACGAGGCAAACCAATAATTAATTAATTTGGTTCGCCTCGTCCGATAAATTCAAATGTGAAGACAGCGAACGATAGAGTCTACCAAAACAAAGATGTCTTGTCTTTGTTGGAGTTCATACGCCGCCACTTGGATTCTCGCTACAAGTTCTTCTTCTGTGTCAACTGGTGTTTCGTACACAAGACTTTTTAAAAGTCCCCATACACCAAAATCCAACGTATTCAAGTCTGGCGACCTAGCCGGCCAAGGAACCGGACCACCCCGACCAATCCATGAGTTTGGGAAGACATTATTCAGGTGATTTCGCACGTTAATTGCAAAATGCGCTGGAGCCCCGTCATGCTGCAGCCACATTTGGCGCCTGATACCAAGCGCCACGTTCTCCAGCAACTCTGGTAAGACTTGCTGTAGGAAGATCAGGTAAATCTGGCCATTCAAGCGTGGCGGAAGTAAATAAATACCAATCAGCTGGTTGTCAACAACCCCAGCGTACACATTCACTCTGAATTTTTCTTGATGGGCATGGGTGAAAGTACCATGAGGGTTAAGTTGAGCCCAGATGTGACTGTTACGCGAATTAAAATTTCCCTCTCGCGTAAATGAAGACTTATCCGAGAACATAACTTTATTCAGGAATTCTGGATCAATTGCGTCACGTTCCAGGAGCCACCGACAGAAATCGACTCGGGCAGGATAATCGGCAGGGCGAAGACCATGAACCTTTTGCAGGTGGTATGGACTCTGCTCGTCGTCGTTCAAAATTCGGTCAACCGATGAATGGCTCATACCGAGTAAAGATGCGGCTGCACGGGTACTGGTTGACGGCGTATTTTCAAAATGTTGCAGTACTTCCTCCTCTCGCTCCAGGGTACGAACATTTCTTGGACGCCCTTGTCCAGGCATGGCCTGATGAAATGCATTCAACAAATCTTTCATCGTTTCAACTGTTTGACCGATTCTAAAAATGATCCAAAACGTACCTGGAACGAACCCGTTTCACGCAAACTCCGATCCACAGCTGCGAACGTCAGGTGATTCGGAATTATCCTACCAGGGAAGCGCTGCTCATAAATGCGTCGGGCTAGCCGTGCATTTCCGTTCGCAGCTCCGTAGAGACAAGATGCATATCAGCTTTTTCGATAGACGTGAATCGTGGCATTTTAAGAAACAACAAAATCAATGACACACACAAAAAAACGGCAAAACTGGATGATAACCGGGTACTCCGGACAACTTACCGTGAATGAATGATAACAGGCCACTGCTATCACGCATCCTCGTTGTTGTGTTTGGCGAAAATTCAATGCCAAGAGTGTTTTCATGTGAAATTCGTAAATTCGAAACTGTTATGTTCCGCATGAGCGTTCGCGCGCGCTTGTCAACAAGACTTGTTACCGAGAATTCCTGTGTACTCGGTTGCCTACATTCCGGCGCTTAGCGGGATTTTTTGACCGGCCGTATCTCGCGAACGCGACTCCGCAGACCACGTGTTCTTGTGGTGAATTTACTCAGCTCGACCCCCTCTATTACCCCTATCATTTTGTATAGTTAATTCTGATACACCCTGTATAAATTGGCTTATCATAGATGAAATTTCTATGGTGTCCTACGAAAACCTAAGAATAATTCACTTAAGACTTCAGGAATACAAGAACAACGACAAATTATATCAGTCGCCTCGTTCTCGAGATTACACATAAGATTACTTGTAGTACTGCCCGTACCTACGGAAACCTCACAACGTTTAGAGTAAAATTCAAATTTTCCCGCTGTCTGGCGCCAGGCCCTGATGCCTCGCGCCGCCATTACTCCTCATATTGTTTCGTTGTGACGGAAACTTCGGACGCGTTCAATTCCTTCTCTCAAGTTAATCCTTAGTAAACATGGGGAAGGAAAAGAGAAAGAGGAGATCGAGAGAGCGTTCGAGGGAGCACTCCCGAGATCGCTCGCGAGATAGAAAAAAGGAAGAGGATTTGTTCAAGACAATCGCAGAAATGCAACAGCAGATTTCTAACCTAGCAAAGGTGTGCGCAAACGTGGGCCAGTCCGGCACGGGCACGCGCACACACGAAGGCCCGAGACAAGTCCTGGCCGACATTCAACAAGGTAAGGAATTAAAAATTGACTCGTTGGCTTAGCAGAGACAACGTAGCGGTTTAAGTCTAATCAGATAGGTAGATAGATTGACACGGCGATTGGGCGCACATTTAACTATGAGTTCCACACGAACAACAGTTATATTAGAATGACAGTTCCACACGAACGACAATGTCAGTTAATCAAAGTTCCATTCGAACGACAGTTCCATTCGAACAATAGCTCATGAAATGGCAGTTCCATACGAACAACAAGCCGTTGGGACAATAGTTCTATACGAACGACAGTCCCACATGAGAGCCTGGATATGGAAAAGAGCCCCTCAGTTCCACACGAACTCTCTTAGCTCTCAGGAAAAGCCCTCGCCCTCCCTCGCCACGGGTGCGACCTGACATGGTTGTTCTTTCCTACGTTATAGGTATACTGGTCGGTGGACCGAACAAGGAAAATGAACTGACGGGGGCAAGCGCTTCCTCTACAGCAAAAGGCGGGGAACCAATATCCGAGCCTGGCGAAAACTCTGTCGAATCCTTCGTACCTTTGGACGAGGAAATCCTAGACAAGCTAGGCGAGGACCCATCGGCGCCCCAAGAGAACGAGGTTAAGTTACACGTTGACCTTTTCAACAGATGGAAAAAGTGGATTGCGGAGGGGCTAACGGAAGAGACCAAGAAGGAAGTTCTCAAAAAATATCCACGCAAAGGAGAATTCTATATCGAGGCTCCTAAGGTGAACCTTGAAATCGTTCCAGTCATGCCAGAGATTTCGATCAAAAGAGACCAACATTTCATCGAGACCCAAAACTGCGTAGGCTCAGCAGCCACAGCGTTGGGCGCAGCCATTTCGATGCTGCTCTTTGACTCGGAAGAGGGTATTGACCGCATGGCACTGTTGGAGAATCTCTGCGACGCTGGAAAACTGATTACAGATGTTTTCCATCAACATTCAGTAACTCGTAAATCGTTTATCTCGCCCCTCCTAAGCAAATCACTGAAATCGACCATCGAGACAACAACCCATGACGAATGGCTGTACGGTGGGAAGTTTACAGAGCAAGTCAAGGAGGCAAAGAACATTGAAAAGGCCTGTACTAGCATTAAAGCTTCAGACAAGGTTGTTCCAAAAAAGACTCCAGCCAAATTCAACAACCAGTCAAACTGGAGGGGCCCACCTGCGGGACCTCGACAGGTGGGCGGAGCACAGAGGTCGAACCTCAGGTTCAGACCATACGTCAAGACTCAGCAGAGGACTTATCAGAACCGAGGCAACAACCAGAGCCGAGGAGGGTACAACCAGGGTCGAACAACGACTCAAACCTCAGCCAAGAAAAAGTAAAGGTGAGCTTCGAAGCAGGGAGAATAAAATTCTTCTCTGAACACTGGGCACTAATAACAAGAGATAGGACGATTCTGGAATATATAGAGGGTTACAAAATCCCGTTTAGCCGACAACCCCGACAGAACTGTACTCCAATAGAACCTCAATCCTCCACTCAGATTTCCAATCTTCAGGAAGAAATAGGTAAACTAGTTGGTAAAAACGCTATAGAGTTGTGCACATTCACCGAAGGCCAATATCTTTCTACGTATTTTCTGGTACCGAAACAGGATGGATCATTTCGATTCATTCTTAACTTAAAAAAGCTAAACGAATTCATTGAACCCTCTCATTTTAAAATGGAGGACATTCGGTCAGCCAAAAACTTACTCACCCCAGGGGCTTTCATGTCCAAGATAGATCTACAAGATGCCTATTTCCTAATACCTGTTCATGTGGACTACAGGAAATATTTGAGGTTTCAGTTCCAGGGTAAGCTCTATCAGTTCACTTGTCTACCCTTTGGTCTCTGCACGAGTCCATTTGTGTTCACAAAAATAATGAAACCTATTATCAGCTCACTAAGGTCGAGGGGTTTCTTATCCGTAATTTATCTAGACGATTTGCTCTGTATTGGAAACTCAGCCGAAGCCTGTAGCTCTAACGTTAATCAGACAATCGCCCTATTAGAAACTTTAGGCTTCGTGATTAACTATAATAAATCCATAATAGCACCAAGTCAAAGGTGCGAGTACCTGGGGTTTATCCTAGATTCGGTTGATTACACCCTGAATTTGACTGACAGGAAGAGAAAACGGATTTTAGATACATTAAGTAGATTCGAGATAGGCAACCATTGTAAGATTAGAGATTTTGCACAATTGTTAGGAACATTGGCATCCTGCTGCCCCGCAGTGGCGTACGGCTGGATATATTGCAAAAGACTGGAGAGAGCAAAGTTTTTAGCACTAACAATGAATGGAGGTAATTACGATCGGGCTATGTTAATCCAAGACAAGCTTGAGGATGATTTTAACTGGTGGAAAGCTAATGCGTTAATAGGCTCTAATCCAATAAGGATGTTAAGGTTCAAACTGGAAATCAGTTCAGATGCATCGATGACAGGGTGGGGCGCCTACTCTAACGGCATCAGTGCTCATGGGTTTTGGAGCCAGCTAGAAAGAAAACATCACATAAATTATCTGGAACTCCTGGGGGCTTTCCTTGCGCTAAAAACCTTTGCTTCTCAAGCTTATAATCAAGAGATTCTGTTAAGAATGGATAATACAACCGCTATCTCATATATAAATAAGGCAGGAGGAGTACAGTACCCTCAGCTAAGTGAATTAGCGCGACAGATCTGGCAGTGGTGCGAGGCCCGGAAGGTGTGGATTTTTGCTTCCTTTATCCCTTCAAAGGTTAATGTGGAAGCAGACGCCGCTTCCAGGATTACGAATATAGATACTGAGTGGGAGTTGGTAGATTGGGTATATAAAAGGGTAGCTAAATGCTTTGGTCCGCATGAAGTTGATCTATTCGCTTCTCGAGTAAACACAAAATGCAAAGCATTCTGTTCTCGATATCAGGACCCAGAATCAATCACAGTAGACGCATTCACCATTTCCTGGGAAAAGATACGTTTCTACGCTTTTCCGCCCTTTGCACTTATTCTGCCAAGCTTGAGAAAAGTTATCCACGATAAAGCAAAGGGCACAATGATTGTTCCTCACTGGCCTACCCAGCCATGGTATCCCTTGTTCACGGCTCTGCTTGAGGAAAAACCCCTCATATTCAAGCCAGCAGATGATTTATTAGTATCACCTTGCAGGACACAAATCCACCATCTCGCAAGGAGCCTTACGATGGTGGCCGGGAAACTATCAGGAGAGCGTTTTTGAGCAAAGGAGTACCTGCGGATGCAGTCGAGATAATGGTTGGTTCATTATCAGAGGCAACACTCAAACAGTACAGCGGGTGCTTGAAGGATTGGTGGCAGTTTACAAAGGACAATGGCCATGATATGTTAAATGCTAACAATACAGTGGTCTTAGAGTTTCTGACCAAGAAATTCAAGGAGGGTGCGAGCTACGGCACTCTTAACTCCACGAGATCCGCTATATCGCTCATCTCGTTGAATAGTATATCCAGCGACCCTCTGATCTCTAGGTTTTTGCGTGGCGTATTTAAACAAAGACCAACAAAACCGAAGTACTCGAATACCTGGGACACTGAAATAGTGCTCAGATATATTGAATCTCTACAACCATATCAGCTTCTTAAAAGCCAGGAAATTGCAGAAAAAACTGCGACCCTTCTGGCACTGGTCTCCGCACACAGACTTCAGACGTTAGCCCTGTTAAATATTGACAATATTACAGTATCTACCTCAGCTGTAGAAATTAAGGTGCCTGATATCATAAAAACTTCAAAACCCGGTAGCTTTCAACCCAACCTTATTTTACCCTTTTTCAAAGAAAGACCAGAGGTGTGTGCCGCCTCTGCAGTCCTAGACTACCTTAAAAGTACAAGAGACGTAAGAGGTGAAAATAAAAAATTATTCCTATCAACCAGAAAACCATTCAACCCAGTGGGTTCTCAGACCATTAGCTCGTGGATTAAATCTCTTTTGTAGAAAGCAGGAGTTGACTCAAATCAGTTTTCGGCTTACAGCACTAGACATGCTGCAGTATCGAGTGCGTTTAGGAACGGTGTTGATATAAATACTATTAGACGCACAGCGGGTTGGTCAGGGCAATCAAAGACCTTCGCCCGTTTTTATAACAGGCCAATTGAAAACCCAAACTCGTCCTTCGCGACATCTATCTTACGCTATGTGGCCTAACCAAAGATTTTATCATATATATTCATATAACATATATATATATATATTATATATATACATACGGGTTTGATACATACATATGTATTGAAGTACTGAATGTATACATAAATGTACTAGCAAAAATTAAAACAAAAAAAAAAAAAAAAAAAAAAAAAAAAAGTTGCACGTCACCTTCTCTGAATATCTACAAGT
>JAFFZH010010291.1:6695-28271 GCA_018420115.1 Euura saliciscinereae | reverse complement strand
TTGTTGTTTCTAGTTTCTTGTTGCCTGTTGTTGACTTTGCAATCTTATTATCTAGAATTTTTCAAGTCTTATTTTTGTCATTGTTTTGTTTCATGAGTCAATGACTGTGCTTTGTTGTTGTTGTTTTTAGTTTCTTGTTGCCTGTTGTTGACTTTCTATAAATCTTGCTATCTAGAATTTTTCTACTCTTACCGTTATTATTTTGTTTTATTAATCAATCGTGCTTTCGTTTTTGTTGTATCCAGTTCCTAGTCCTTCCGTCATGACTTTTTCTGTACTTCTGTCATGTTTAGTGTCTATAGTAGCAAAATGATCGTGATCAATGACACGTATATCAATGGAATCTCTTGACCTGCTAGCTGGAGCACAGGTACCTACCTATAATACTCTCGGAGGCCAGCAGCTCTTTACATGGGAGGTTGTTTCGAGGCCAATTTTATAATACACTATACCACACTACTGGACCCACCTACCTTCGTATCTGTAGAGAACTAGGCTAGCGTGCGTTGCTGCTAGGCCATTGAGATCAATACTGCATTATGATCAACCAATCCATGTGCACACATACGCCATGGTTTTAGATATCCCCAACCTGTTGTATATCGTATGCAGCTAATATACACGGTACCTGGGTGGTTCTCCAAAAAACCTGACACACTTTTGGACCAGCTCATGTGCCGGTTCGTATCTTTGTAATGAACCCTTCACGGTCACACTGGGTGGATTCGACCCAGTCAGTTTTCAAAGAATGATTGTGGGGAATCTACCGCTCCAAAAAATTTAAAAAAAATTCTGTAACATGCTTCGAACCTTGTAGATCGTGTACGAAAAATTTATGATTGGATAAAAAATTGTGACTTGCCGAAAAAAAAATAAAAGAAGAAATTTATGAAGAGGAAAAAAGTCAAAAGACACATTTCTGCCTAAAAAAAATCATAACTTTGTCAATTATCCATATTTTCAACTAAAATTTGAACGCGATGCTCCTGAGATGTGCTGCTTTCGGGGAAAAAAAAGAATACTTCAAAATGGAGGTAGATGACGACGGAAGTACCGTTACAGGGTGTCTAGCTGTCAGGGAAATCTGGAAAACCGGGAATTGTCAGGGAATTTGAAAGCGTCTGGAAAATCCGGGGAATGTCAGGGATTTCGCACACGTATCTGGAATTTTTCCAATTTTTCCTTTCCATTTTGATAGCTGTAAGATTTTGAGAATATCTGATCGTCGTGACCATTATTTGGAGAAATAACCCCCAACCCAAATCTCTTTATAGTTGAAATTTTTTTTTCTCATATCAAAATGTGGCCAAATTGAACTGAGAGAAGAAATTGAGTATTTCAACTTAAAATGATAACATTTAACTTTGATCATCATGAATTTACAATCAAAAGTGCGCTCCTTGGGAAAATAAAGTTGAAATGAGTCCTGGAAAAGTCACGATTTTCCGTCTGGAAAACCGGGAAATGTCAGGGAATTTGATATTCAATTGACGCTAGACACCCTGGTTTGGATCCTAAGGATCTGAGCAAACTTTTACGGTCGCAAAACGTTGAAATCAATCGTTTCTAATCCGACAATCTAGTGGGACAGATTGAGACAGATTTTCGATCCGTTTCTGCGTTTCTAAAATACAGGTAAAAACGTTACTCGACATTAAAAAAAGGGGCTGCTCTCAGCAAAAAATTCATAGCTCTGCTAATTTCCGATTTATAAAAAATCTGTCGTATAGAAGCTTAGTCCATAAGGACATGAAACTACAGTAAAAATTTCAAGTCGATCGGATAAACCGTTCAGAAGTTATCGTGGTCGCAGATTTCACAACAGCTTTTCGCTGACCTGCGCTTCAGTGGCTGCCACGGCCACAATTTTCATGCTACCGCGACCGATTTCCTTTTTTTTTTCTTAAAGTCATGTTGAAGTTTCACTCTTTAATAGTATATTGTGCACCAACGGAGTGCGACCGTGGTGCACACGATATTTTATTCCACCATCAACGGAAAGGTCGATTTCGCGGGCAGATCAGTGTTTACATTTTAGGTTATGTGACGTTCCGACCGAGTCGTACTGGTCGGTACGGCAGAGAAAACTGGGAAGAAAGACTTTCAGGCAGGAAAGACTTTGCGGGAGGAAAAACTGGTCTTTCTTACCTAATAGTCTCCCAGCGGAAAGAAAGAGTTCCCGGTCGGTAAAGCCACACTTCGCTCCCGCAAAATAGGTAGCGAAATCGGCCTTTCCGTTCATGTATGGAATAAAGAATCATGTGTATTCGGTTTCAATTTTGTAAAAATTCATGTGTATTCGGAAAAATCAACGAATTAATTTCACATGAAAAAAAATCTACGACCTCTGAAAATTTGCCGAACAATGTTTTGTTTAAACAATTTGTTGATAACTTTTGGGAATTATTATTATTATTGAAAATGAATATCATTATTGTCTTCATTGTGATTGATTTTTTCCAGATTTCTATCTTATCTCGAAGTATTCAATAATTGTCAACGAAGGTCAATGTGGTTGGGACTGTACAGTGATTTTTTCCATATTTCTATCTTATCTCGAAGTATTCAATAATTGTCGACGAAGGTCAATGTGGTTGGGACTGTACAGTCAATATATCCTTAAGATAATTTTAACGGAAGTATCAAAATCAAATAATGCTTTATGATGAAAATTTGCATTCCCATTTCTTTACGTTCTATTTGCCAATTTTTAGTCAGAAAGAATATGTGATACGGTCAGGTTAAAGCCTACTCCCTCTTTGTAGTTTCCCGCTCGTTTTTCGAAATGCTACCGCGTGAGGCCGTAACATTATTTTTGAATTTGCTGTCCTCTACTACCCTATCGCGGTACAACGTGGACAGCGCGAACGTCGTCTGTGATTGGCTGTCGCCGCGTTCAGTGGGACCTCATGCCCACTCACTCCCAGCGCCCCGTGTTCACGAAGGCATCATAAGTGCTTGCTACTTCTGAAGAGAAAGGGTGTCGTTTGTTTATCCTTGAGTTGTGTGGAAAGTATTTTTTGGTTTGTTATTCAGATTTTGAGTGCCGAATCGAGTGTTGTGTAAAAATATAATAATCTGTAATTTCGTAAACTTGTCGAAAACTATTGTCTTAAAACGGGTTGTTTACATTTTACGTTGTTTTCTGACGCGGTTCGACACGTTTCAACAAGTTTTATCAACATGCGGAATCCTGTTTCTCTCAACGGGTTTTTCTACAAGTTTTGAAATGTCTTCTTCATTTTTCGGATTTTTATTGAAAATATAATGGGGATAATTTCCAACGATTCGCGTAGCAATAGTTTTGATTCCTATACGATATCATATTGTTTATACAACTAACTGTTTACAATGCCTCCTCGGCGGAACGCGAGGGTAATGCTTCCACAGAAGGATAGAATCATTAGTGGAAGGATTATGCACGTGAACAAGAGAGTTCAGGAAACTCGCATTACGTAAGAATATCTTCTTTTCATTCATTTTTCACAATTTTTAGTGTAAATTCTAGGTTAGTCGCGACGAACTTGATAAACTACGCACATCGACAAGTATAAGGATCTACACGATGGCTTTGGGGTGTTCTCTAGATTTTACAATTCGCGATTATAGTATATCCGTTTTTTTTTTTGTTTGGTTTTTTATCGAGTGTGAACAGAATTGTCTGTCGTGTTTCGATTTATTCATAGAATAAGCTCGCTGAACACGTGTGACGAATTTTTTTTTTTTATTTACGCGTGTAAATACCTATACCTACTATATACCTATTCTGTCCGTATTTTTCTGGGCACGTACCACGTTTCGCGCTATGGCTATTCCAAGGATTCTCTGGTTTTGAACGATTGAATTTGATTTCGTCCTATTTTTCCCGCAAATTACAACTTTTTACAACAATTTTCCTTGCCTGTCTTTCACTATAATTTCAATGTATAGGTGTATCGATTCAAGTTTCATATGAACGTAGATGTTAAGATAGTTTTGCAGTCAGGCCACCCGAATCACACGTCACGTTGAAATTGAACACCATAGGTGCGAGGCATTCCCAACCATGCATAATACATTCTAAATGACCGATCATTCGAGAGTCGACGTAAGAGACTACGGAGACTGATGTTGCTGTTGAATAACAGAAAATAAAGCTCTCAGTCCTACGTCGACAAATGTCTCGGAGGTAGTTCACGTCCTCTATCTCTTCTCTCTGTCAATGACGCTTATTATCTTCTGAGAGCCGCTGCAATATGAGACTGAGGATTTTCATCTTTGTAAGTCTGCGACACCGGCCCTCGCACTCTGTTGTATGATATCGAAGTGAGCTAAGAGGCATTTGAAAATCATTTTGCGCAATGACGTGCGGTTGCAGTCTTCGAACTTCTTGGCTGGAGTTGCTAAGATATAGAAGAGTGTGAAGGCTGTCGTCGCAGCCTCGTAGATAAGCAAATCCTTGATCGTAGTTCGTGGCAGCCACAGGGGTTTGTTGAAATTAAGTATAGGCTTTTTTGCGGCAATGATTGTATCGTCATCAAACTATTGAAGTATGCGATTGTAATCATTATTGGTTAATTAATTTAACGAAACATTTTTTACAGTTATCTAAGGTGTAAGACACCATTTTGCGGCGGGACTGCCAAAAAACTGGCCAATGGCATAATAGTTGGTATCCGGGGACATTCTGAGGAGCTGTGCTTTCCGGATAGACTAGCCGAAGAGAAAGCACAATTCAAATACGCTTTGAAGACTTCGCTTCAGCGAAACTACTGGAGGCTACGGGAATGCTATGAAGTGACTTCGATGGTGTGAGTATATTTGATCAAAATGTTTCTTAAGTTGTTTAAAATCTTACTTTTTCCGATCACTGATCTATATATATATCTAATTATATATGTATATAATTAGATATATGATATGATTAGATATATATATAATTAGATATATGTATAATTAGATATATGTATTGGTAACATAAGGAATTATTACATACATATATATTGCATATATACATTTACGTCGTTATTATTGTTGAAATCATAGGCATTCTAGAGCAGTCAAAAGACAAGTGCCCTTCAACAGCATCGTAAGTAGTATGAAGCGATGGAGGAGGTGCGAATATCCACCATGCCCGGCAAGCTTACTGGCGATGGCAACTGCATTACAACTGCCATCGAGCGAAAGGCTGCTGGAGTACGATTTAGGGCGGCTGCGTACGAGGACAATACGCGATATCGATGGAAACATACATCTACTCATATACGACGAGCAGCTCGTTCAACAAGCGTTTCAACGTGTGAGCCATCTATTCATTGACGGTACATTCCAGACAACGCCAAAAGTGACTGGAGTATGTCAATTGGTTTCAATCTTAGCCCTCCGACATGAACACGTAAGTTGCGCAAATAAGATACTAAATTTGTCCCCTGAGTTAGTATTTCTTGATAATGATTCACTCGTTGGGTTTCAGGCCATCCCTTTTGTTCACGTACTGATGTCCAAGAAGACGCAGAGCAGTTACGCAGCTGTTTTCCGTGCCGTTGCAAGGCATCTAATCAATGCGGAGCTTGTAAGAGTCGTTATGGCTGACTTTGAACAGGCGCTACGGAACGCCTGCAGGGATGTGTTCCACAATGCAAGGGTCACGGGTTGCAATGTCCACTATGACCGAGTAAGGAAATATTCATTCTCATAACACCACGATATCTTCAGTCAGAAGGGCGAGTCACTTGTGAAGTCTGGTCTAAACATTCGCTTCCATTCATTCAAAAAATCATTGGAAATCATTTCAAACTTCATGAAACCACTTTGAATCCTCTTCAACGAATGGAAGATTTTTAAATCCGTGAAATGATGTCAAGTTTATTTGAATACCTCGCAACGTAGACATCAGGTGTAACTACGTACCTGTTAATTGTGTGAAAACCTCGGTATTTACTGTGGTGAATAATTATTTATTACTTTCGTTTTTCAGGCTTTGCTTAAGAAAGCTAAATCCCTTAAGATGACAACATTGCTGACGGAAAACGAAGCGGCGAAATTCTTTTTCAGAAAGATAATGGCTCTGGCGTACTTGCCCGATACAATGATAGAGGCGAAGTACAGGAATCTGGTAGAGTCTTTGGAAGGACCACTGAAGAGGGAATTCAAAAGTTTTCTTGCGTACTACAAACGTCAGTGGTTGGGGATCGTGAAGCCAGCTGGCTTCAGCATCTTCGGGTTAACTCACCGGACAAACAACGTAATCGAGTCGTACAATAGTATACTCGCGCGGGAATTGGGCGTACATCCATCTCCTTGGTGGTTCATAAGTAAGCAACTTTGATAGCCTCCTAGTATTACACGTAGAATGATATTCGTGATTCCAATGATATGCTAGCGCTCCTGAAGAAAATACTATGCACAAAAATCAGTTAGATGGTATTCCCAAGTATATTCGCTTCGGCTTCGTTTATCTTGTCTACTTGTGATCTTTTCAAATTAAAGTGTACTTCAGGTGGGAATTACGCTTCCACGAGTCAACATCCTTTTTCAAGCTTGTCTGCTTCTATTCGAATTTTCTTAGCTTCTGCTCCGGTGCAATCGTAACATTTTCACGATTCTGTAAGGAAGATATTCTATTTACGTGATTCTGTTTCGTTATTAGCGAAGCTTATCAAGCTCACATCTAAGGCTAGGGATGACCTGGTGAGCCTGAATGATGACAAAGTTATCCGACGCCATCCACGATATGTGACGATTCAAAAACATAAAAAAATAAGAACAGGTTTGTTTTTGCACAGATATTTCAATTGAAGAATGGAGGCTTGTCATGAATGAGATCGTAGACTGATGTGAGTAGATACAGAAGTGTCTGCTTGTTGCTGAAGATTTGGTAGTAAATAGTGGGTTTATGCAGCCTCCACTGTTCAAATATAATAAAAATAATATCACAGATATTGATCAGACTGTCTGTTTTTTTTTTTAATTTGTTTACTAGCGTGGCAAAAACTGCATGCGAACGAGATGACGCCAGAAGACTTTCTGGTTAAGGCAGCAGCTCTGAAAGGACATCTGCCTGAAGTTTTGTCAGTTCTCCCAGATAATGCAGAAGGAGATGTACAATTGGATTGGGACTGCCACGACATTCCTGCTGGTAAATGAAATTACAGTATTTGATACAGTAAACTGAATATACTTGAAATTTCTAGTTTGTTAATCAGATGATTTTAATTGTCAGTTCCAAAAATTTGGAACATCCATCAAGTGGAGAGATATTAGGATCATTACAAATCACTCGCAATTTCGATTCACCCTTTGATTTCTGACTCATCCCAAACACTATCTTGTAACCCTATATTTATTACTACTACTAGGGGATTTAATGTAATTGACGTCACCTGTCTTGTTGGCCCGGTTAAGAGAGTTTCAACTCGGAGAACTTTATAAGGTATGTAAAGAATTCTATATACACTACCTGGGTGCTCGAAAAAGTGGTGGCTAATCGAGGCTCATCCTACCTTGAGCAAAACTAGATCCTCGATCCTTTGCAGTCTGGGTTTAGCGAGCGGCACAAGCGCTGTTCAAAGTGCTCGTTGATGTAAGAAAGGCGGGAGACAGTGGCTGTGTTACGGTTTTACTGCTTTTTGATTTCAGTGAAGCCTTCGATAGTATTGATCACCGGCTACTATTAACTAAGCGGAAGTTTATTGGATTTGATAATTGTTCTATTAAATGGTTTCACTCTTATCTCACTGGCAGAACCCAGACTGTTCAGGATTTGTTCGGTGGTCACTCTAGCTTCTTGCGCAATTTGTCAGGGTGTACCAGTTTCTGACTGGGCTACCTCGAATGGACTCCAACTTAGGTAATGTTGGCAAGACCAAGGCTATTATCTTTGGTAGTTTGGCCTGGTTATTCTAGCCTGGTCCGTCGTCCCTCCCATCATCATTGACGGCCGAGTAGTGCCATTTGTGGATAGTGTGCACTGTAGTGATGGCGATACAGTATCGATATTTTCGAATATCGATACTTTTCTATCGATATATTGTATCGATACTTCACGTAACAATATTTGCATGTATTGATACTAAACCTACTGATATCGAGGTCCGATATTTCGGGCGGGAAAACAGATCGGAATTTCAGCAACCGCTATATTAAAAAGAAAAATATGTAGCTAAATAATATGATATAACTTTGTTATAAAAGTCTCATTCAAATAAATTAATTTTCATTGTTTGTTTTTCATTTGTATAAGGAGTATTGATATTATCGGTATCGATACTTTGCTACCGATATTTTGTGTGTATCGATACTTTGACCATCAATACGTATCCATACGAAATATCGATACAATTGGAAAATATCGCCATCATTAGTGTCCGGAACCTGGGTGTTCTTATTTCGCCAAATTTATCTTGGAATAATCATGTCGCCCAGGTTTCCAAAAGTGTCTATGCGTCTATTCATAGGCTTAAACATCATTGCGAGCTTCTCTCGACTGAGGTGAAAACCCTCTAAGTTACCGCCCTTGTTCTACCTCATATTGACTACTGTAGTTCAGTTGATAATGATGCTCCTGCCTATTTAAATGTGAAGCTTCAGACTTGTGAACAGTGGGATTAGGTTCATTTTCAATCTGAGGAGGGACGTCCACTTAACGCCGTATGGTATCAAACTTGGCTGGCTGACGGTTGTGGATCGACTTCTTTATTTCCTGGGTATCGCCTTATCCTAGGTACTTCTTAATGGTTCACCTCGTTACCTCCGCGAGCTCTTCGTTGAACGCGATGCTAGCATCCGTCAGTCTGCCAGTTTGGCTCAGTCTGGAAGTTTCTCGACTTTTCAAATACCAAACCATCAAACTTCGACCTATCGCAACTCCTTCACGCTTTTGGCTATGTATTTCTGGGATGGCTTGCCCTTCTCTGTTGAGTCAACCTCTACCCTGGAGATCTTCAAAACAGTACTCCGTACGCATTTACTTACCTAGAGTGTGAATCGGGTTGCTATCGGTCCATAGGATTTGTTCGCCTTGTTCGCATTGATGATTTGTTCTGCTTAAGAGCTGATGAGTTTATAAATGTTTAAATTGGCTCACTCAATGCAGTTATGTGTTTGGTTTTCCGCTTAAGGTTTTTCTGCTTACAATAAATTTACGAATTAGGCCTTGATCAGCTTTTCCTTCTATTTCTCTGTATTACTTTCTTTTCTGCTGACCTACTGGTTTTCAGTGTATCGGGTGCTTGTCAATTTGATACTGTGATTTTAATTACTTATCCCGATTGTATTGTTTTATCTCATGCTTGATATTTACCACTTATGATTTCTATGAATTCTCAATGATTTCTTTCGTATATCTTCATTGTAATTGGTATGTATATGATGGTTTGCTTTTTTTCAAGTTGATGATCCAGACTACGATCATGATCTATTTGAAGACCATAATGGAGCAGCACGTAATCCAGCCGCTCGACACCGAGCATTGCGTGAACCAGCAGCACCTAATCCAGCCGCGCAAGCACAATCAGATGGTAAAAGAAAAAATCCATGCCTCAACATGCCGAGCATAAAAGTGATAGACTACAGTGATGACCATGAAACAGAAATCAATTTAATTCTCTATCTTAAAAAATCCTTAACCAATATAGATACTGTCGATCGAGCTTTGAACTACATGAATCTCTTTCTACAAACGCGCGTAGTTCAGAATTTAAAGAATGGAACTAACACAGTTTTATACGTAATTTTATAGAAATTTATTTTTCAGCCCAAAAATTGGATGGAAATGCATTCGCTAGACAGGGGGTCTTTTTTTCTTACATTTTCAACCGTTCATTTGAGAGAAAATGCAACATGCACGATTAATCATAACGCATTCATGTGTCATATACCGTGAGTAAACGAGGAAAGGAAACAATCAGAAACGAACACAGGCGCACGCTTCAGTCGTCCGTCTGACGGGTGCGTTCGGTAGCGTGAGTATATGTATAAGCGTGCGCCCGTGTTGGTTTCGGACTGTTTCCTTTCCGCGTTTACTCACGGTATGTAAAACACCAGAAATAGTGTAATTTTCAATTTCTGCACAGAACTAGTTAGCTGGAAGGGCCATATCCGAATATTTCTGTAACATTTGTATACAGGTATATGAAGTGTCTGAGTATTTTCAGATGAGTTGCAAACGAGATATTTTTTTTTTCAATCAATTTCAAAGCAGCTAATTAGTGAAATTCTGTGACGTAGTATTCACAGAGAGTTATAACTGAAGTTGAATTTTGGATCTCATATGACACATTATGTTACAGTGCAATAACGCAAAACAGTGATGGACGTTGCAAACACGATTAACTTATTCTTATGCGAAAATTTTCTTTGTTATCGAAAAATTTTATTACACTATTGTTTCAGGATCAGATTCAGGCGAAGCAACCACCAGTTCGTCTTCGGTCGAGTCTGAAACGCTTGATGACGATGGTAATTCAGTTGATACAGATACTGCTGGCATTATAGCTATTCGTCAATTATTTTTCTTATTCCATACATCAACGGAAAGGCGGATTTCGCTACCTATTTTCGGGGAGCAAAGAGCGGCTTTACCAACCGGGAAATTTTTGCTTCCGCTCAGCTGTCTCCCGGGAGACAAATTCTTTTCTCACACCTGGTCGCAAAATGCCACTTCTCAGACCGAGTGAGTGGGCAAAAGAGACTAATTTCCTGTCCTCGGGCGCAAAGCGCCCGCTCACTCGGTCTGAGAAGAGGCATTTCTGCAGACCAGGTGTTGAGAAAAAAAAATCGTGCGCATCACGGGCGCAAAGCTATTTTGGCGAGTGCGATTGCAGTACACTCGCCTTTGGCTCGTGCTGCAAATTTCACACTAAAAAAATAGTACTTTGCGCCCTTGATACACAATGTATTACTCACGGTCTTTTCTCCCAGTGCGACTCTTATCTCCCAGTTTTCTCTGTCGTACCGACCAGTACGGCTCGGTCGGAACGTCACATAACTTAAAATGTAAATACTGATCTGCCCGCGAAATCGGCTTCCGTTCATGTATGGAATAGAATATCGTGTGCACCACAGTCGCAAAGCGTTTTCGCTCCCTCGGTGAATGCCCTTCCTCGCCTTCGGCTCGGGTCGCAACTCCACGCTCGGGAGCAAAAACGTCCTTATCTCCCTTGGTGCACGATATACTATTTCAATTTCACCCATAGATAAGTTTGTTTTTCATAACTTCACGTCTTTAGCTATACTTCTGGACTCCAGAATAGTACAGGAAGTTGATACATTTAAGGACATTGTTCCAGAATCCGATGTGGACGAGCCAGATGCCATATTCTCAGTTGGGTCTGAAGAGCATGACGAAGATGGTAATTGAGTTCACTTGTACATTACCAACGTTATGATTATTATCGTTATTTTTCAATTCACGCATAGACCAAGTTTTTCATAACTTTACATCCCTGCATATATTCTCAGGCTCCAACACAGAACTCATAATCAAACCGTTCGTTGATCTTGTTTCAGATGTCAGTTTCGATGTGCCGGTGGCCAGATCGACCCCAGTCGAGCAGCAAGAGCATGGTAAAGATGGTCATTTGAGTTGGTACACGTGTCGCTGACGTTACTACTTATTCATTTTTTTTTTTCGAGTCGTGGATCATTTCTTCTCCAAACGTTATTGTTTCGAGATGTACTCCGGGCTCCAACACACAACTCATAATCAAACCGTTCGTTGATCTTGTTTCAGAATTTCAAATCGTTGAGCCTGCAGCTGCTAAGTGTTCTTTGATCATGTCCAAAGCCCACGATAAAGATGGTAATAACACGAGTCGATATGAATTTTATGATTTAGATTATTATATCTCTCTCGATCACGTTCACTCACCACGCAATTGTAATAAACTATAGGAAGATTCGTAGTAGGCCAAGGTTATAGTGAAAGTGATCTCGTCGCGTATTTCTGTTTATCAATTTCGGATCTATTCTGAAATGAAAAATGGTTGTAGTCAGCATAGGAGGCTGTGTTTTTCATTTCAAAACAATTCACAGTAAAAGAGTCGCAGTGGCGCAGTGGATAGGCACACGGACTCCCACCCGGGAGGCGTGTGTCCAAATCCCGAGCGGGCACCTCTGAAATTTTTTTGACAAAAAAATGTTCATGTGCTCAATTCTGCGACTCTGGTGGTTCGGAACCCACCATAGAAAGTAGGTCCAGTTAAGCCGCTCCGTCAAGGTAAAATGGAAGAACGGAAAAGGGAGGAAAGGGGGCAGCGGCTTGGCTATAGGGAAAAAGGACGAAAACGCTGTGCATATATCACAAAAGAGCACAATCCCACGTAGGCTGAGAACCCCGAGGGGAAAAGCCTGGGAATAGCCCGAAAAGTACCAATACCAATAATTCACAGTCAAATCTTTGTAAAAGCACTTTTCCCCTTTCTTTATTGAAAAAAAAAACTTGAACAACATCGTGTTGTTTTTTATTGTTTCGATTTCAGAACTTCATTCAATGCTGTATGATCTTGGAGTTGCGATTACATGTTTTCAAATTTGTTTCATACAACGTAGTTGCTTTCTTCACATCACAGCCAATATTGAAAGAAAGTACTTTTTTTTCTAATCATTCATACTTCATTTTACAGAGACAGAGGAACCGGAGAGCGCAGCATCCAATCGTGTGGTTTTGGCTGCAAAGCCACTAAATGTACAAGATCCCCCAGCGTTGATTGCACAAGGTGTCAACGTAGTCCGCGATGGTAACAAGGGTAATTAACAACAACAACAAAATAAATTAATTAATTAAACTACCTGCCCTGGAGTCGAAAGATTTTCGATCATTCCGAAAAAAAGGTGCAGCCAACGTCACGAACTTACATCACTTAATAATGAGCATATCAATTGTTTACAGTGTCTGCAAGCCGGAAAAAAAACTGGCGGAAAAAGCGCAGAAGACAAGCCTTGAAGGAGCAAGGGATTGTGAAAGTGCGCCCGTATGGGCATAAGAGACGTGCCAACAAGAGAAAGAAAGCACAAGGTAACATTACGTATTTACTTCGGGTACATCGGTGGACTTCCTGTGATTACTTGTCTGAGTTAATATCGTGGGAAATGTGATGTCAATTTCTGGTAGTACAAAAATAATAGAACAAGTGCCATCGATTTCTTGTGTGTTAAATTTTGGAATACCACATGACAACTTTGATCGTAAGCACTGAAACCTGTGCACCTAACTGACCTATACTCTGACATGACTACTGAATTTGAATAAACAATATTAATCTGAAACACTTTGATTCAGCATACCGAGGTCATTCCAAGAATTCAAATAACCATTTCATGACAATGAAACTACTAATCGCACAATTCAATTCTATATATTACATGAAAACATAAACGTACGTAACTTTGAATGTCCGGTTTTTCAATTCGGTTTTCAGTACTAATATTAACGAAAATTAGACCTCAAAGCTAATAGTGAATAACGCAGGAAGGCCATTATGTATCTTTCGTAATGTTACAACAGGCGTATGTCAAAAATTATAAAAAATTTGAATCTATTGTTTCTTTATTGACGATTTGTACATATAAAACATTTTTATTCTATAACTTCATTGTTGTTACAAGTGTACTCAGGTTATCAATAGTCCACTCGTCACGTGAGATGCTCGTATTTTTATTGCCAGCGACATAATGAAAACGTGTGTGTCATAATGAACTTTTGATCGGCCAACCGGTTTTGAATACGTCATATGCATGCATTTATGCAGTCGACACACGTTTCATCGGCATGTGTACTTTCGCCTACGTTTCCGGAGCGTGGATGCAGATTTGACAGTATTCGATTCCGATTAGTGATCCAAGCTTTCTATACTTGTTCATAGCTTCGAGTCTTACATGATAATTCATATTGTATGAAAGGCGAGACCAAATTGCACAGTTAATTCAGCCCCATGTGATAGAAATAACTCCAGATTAGTTAATCAGGTTTGAATACGTTGACTGCGTGCATTTATGCATTTATGCATTCATGCAGCCGAGAGCACACGTCCATCTTGAACGTTACATCGGAATGTGTGCTTTTGCCTACGTTTCCGGAGCGTGGATGCAGACTCGACGGTATTCAAACCATGGTTATTAATCGAAATTTGACATACACTTACACTTACACACTACACACAAGAAAGTCAGGGAATTTTTTCATTCCGTCGGGAAAATGAAGTAGCGAGTGGAGAAATCAATCGTGTTGTTAATCGCTGTGGCTTATTTGTATGAAACTTATTATGCTTGAGAAAACTGATCAATTCAGAGCTTCATTAATTAATCACTTGTAATGGCACAATGATTTCAAACTTGATCAGCAAGAGCCACGGATAAGTCAGGGATTTGTTTGGACTGGTTTGAATGGCTCCATTAATGATTTTAACTTTGTGAAACGGCAGAAATGTAAATTTTTAAGCAAAAACTCTGGCTACAAGTGATAAAAAGAATTGTTATTGCACATCCAAGTTCGATCACGTCGTATGCATGCATTTATGCAGCCTGAAGGAACGCATTTATGCGGCCTGAAGGCACGCGTTTATGCAGCCAGAAAGAAGGCACGCGTCCATGTTGAACGTTTTTATTTGGAATTGTGTGCCCTCATTGCCCACGTATCCAGAGCGTGGATGCAGACTTGACAGTATTCGAACTATGGATAATAAATGGAATTCAACTAATAACTTTTCCGATAGATGTGACAACTTGAAATCTGTATCGAACATGTTGGCGACTTGGCGGGAAAACTAAAATTTATATAGTCTGGGAAGAGTAAATGAATTTTATTGATCTACATGCATTTTTTGCTTTGTGAATATTTTGATGAAAGAAATATATAATAGAGTATCCAGCACTTTGATTTCATAATTGATAAAAAAAAAAAAATTATAACGCAGTTATAATGTAGTATACATATATAATGTATAATACAGTTGAACCTGTATGCATGCATCTTCTATGCAGCAGAAGGCACGCATCCATCTTTGTGGAAATTGTGTGCCCTCGCCCGCGTTTTGGAACTTATTATGTTTGAGAAAACCGATCAATTTAGAGCTTCATAATTAATCACTTGTAATGGCACAATGATTTCAAACTTGATCAGCAAGAGCCACGGAGAAGTCAGGGATTTGTTTGGACTGGTTTGAATGGCCCCATTAATGATTTTAACTTTGTGAAACGGCAGAAATGTAAATTTTTAAGCGAAAACTCTGGCTACAAGTGATAAAAAGAATTGTTATTGCACATCCAAGTTCGATCACGTCGTATGCATGCATTTATGCAGCCTGAAGGAACGCATTTATGCAGCCTGAAGGCACGCGTTTATGCAGCCAGAAAGAAGGCACGCGTCCATGTTGAACGTTTTTATTTGGAATTGTGTGCCCTCATTGCCCACGTATCCAGAGCGTGGATGCAGACTTGACAGTATCCGAACTATGGATAATAAATGGAGTTCAACTAATAACTTTTCCGATAGATGTGACAACTTTAAGTCTGTATCGAACATGTTGGCGACTTGGCGGGAAAACTAACATTTATATAGTCTGGGAAGAGTAAATGAATTTTATTGATCTACATGCATTTTTTGCTTTGTGAATATTTTGATGAAAGAAATATATAATAGAGTATCCAGCACTTTGATTTCATAATTGATAAAAAAAAAAAAATTGTAACGCAGTTGTGTGTATCAAATGAAGGTTATATCTTGCTCTGTGTTTACCACCCCAGGTAACACAGAGACGTCTTATGGATGTCTTCAAGACGTCAGACATTTTCGTCAGACATCTTAAAATTGTCTCAGAATGGTCTTTAAGACCTCTTAATGTACACGATACGATGTCTTATGTCCGCGATATCGGGGTCTTAAAGATGTCTTATTCATGTCTTATACAAGTCTCATTGATGTCTTACAGAAATCTTATTGAAATCTTACAGAAGTCTTATAATTTGGATGAGTAGGGTTGAAATAAGGAAATGCGAATAAGAATATATTTCGAATATATAAATTATATATTTATAATATTTGTTCATATACACATAAAGGTACTAATAGTGACACTTCCATTTTTCGAATCAAAAATTAACGACAAAAATGATCAAATTTGTAACGATAGAAATTCATGTTCGTTTGGATGCTATTTTGAATAAATTCAGGACATTTTGAGTGCAATTGTAATATGGAAAAAGAAAATTCGTTTGGCGATCCAAGAATAAGCCCGTTTATGTGTCGATTCAACTACTTGAAAAAAAATGTATGGAAACATTCGCGTCAAAATGCCTTGAATTTAAATGCGGATAATTTTATCAAAATTTTTTGGTCAATTTTTAGGTATAATAGTGTAATTTTACATAGTTACGACAAACATTCTTTTTGAGTTGTATAATGCTTCACAAACCAATAACGTTTTTGTCACGCCTGTCTGGAAAGTCCTCCTTTGAGCAGTGTCTAGAGCCGCCCAAAACAGGCTTTCGCTAATGGTGTGGGAAGAAATTTTCCTTACTTGGCTAGCGGTGTATAAATGGCCTGACGAAGCATAATGTTCGATACATGTGCGAAAGGCGGGAATGCCTGCCTGACTCGTGTGAAGATGATCAGTTGCTCTTTGCCTCGTCTCCGGCTCACCTCCGACTCGCCTTTGGGCTCTAGCTGCGCCGCCACACTCGTCGTGCAGGCATTGCCACCCTTGCGCACTAGTATTGGAATATTAGAAAAATTCGCTTCATTTGAAGTCGTAATTTTCGTTTCTTCACCGATCGCTGCAGATCCTATCGTCAAATTTTGAGACGAACCCGATCACCGGCATACTAGCGCCTCGCTCGCATGGTCTGAATTAACTTCTCCTTCGTTGTGTCACGTAGTTTCTGCATAACTGTTTCTAAACAGAAAGAATCATTATTCGAATTTCTACCAAAAATATTGATACGATATACAGAAATTTTCTGTACAGTCTACATAATACCAAGAATAATCTTAACTATGGTATAGCCAGCATTCATGGATTGACATGAAAATAGAAAAAATCTTTTAAAAATGCTACCACTGTGTCACCCACCATTGCAAACATAATGATTTGTTGTAACATTGATGTCCCGTGACATCACAGATGTATCAGTCATTGAGTGTAGAACAAAAATTTCACATGTATCCTAACCTATATTTTTTCAAGTTTTTGTATCTTGAGGTTATGCTCTCGAACTTGAGGCCAGGATTCATATTCAGACAAGTAACTATATCAGTGAAATTATAACAATAGTTTATTAACGTCCCAACTTACCTTTCATTCTTACGGGAAATTGATAAACACTTGACGGTCAAACCGAACACAAACCACACAGGCGACGGACTTGACGAGTGACGCGGACCAACCAGCTAATATGGCTACTTGTTTGCGCATGCGCACAATTTTCGAATGTCTTATCTTCATCTTAGCACGACGTCTTAGAGATGTCCTGAAGACATCCTTCGTAAAATATTCATGACCTCCAAAAATAGACATCCTTAAGACGTCATTTAGAACACAATACCAGACATCTTCAAGACGTCCGTATAAAGACATCTTAAAGATGTCATTCTGACGTTTGTGTTACCTGGGACTTGTAATCGCGTATAACCACTTGCAATTATTTGAATGTACTGGGAGGAAACAAAATATTGCATTTTCTGTTACGATAAGTCACCACCAAGTTAATCGACAGTAATTTATATCTAAGCCAGCTGAATGTAACCACAATTTATAACAACAAATTTTGACATTATTTTAGACCTGGTTTGAACCTGTATGCATGCATCTTCTATGCAGCAGAAGGCACGCATCCATCTTTGTGGAAATTGTATGCCTTCGCCCGCGTTCTGGAACGTGGTTGCAGATTTGACAGTATTTCAACCATGGTTAATGATTATGAACATTATAATAATATGGTCGAGTTCAATTGAGCACTTCTAGCCAGAGTGCAATATTTGATAGAAGAAGGTTTTTGTTTGCAACAGAATAGTAGTTCATTTGAGGGATTTAACTTATTTATCGTTATATAGTTCTTGAATAATTGTTCCATAATCGTTTCGAGTGAGTAATTTGGATGTATTCAGTCTTAACAGAAAGTGTTCACTGATATTATAGAATCTACTGTTAAGATAGATTTTTCAGTTATTATCGAATTGCAATCACTGGTATATCAAGCTTTGCGATATCATATCTTGGAACGTAGGGGAAAGTCGGGTAAAACGGGGACCTGTCGCTTTCGGCTATTGGCGATGTGCAATATATTCAGCGACTTTACAGGATTGTACTAGAAGAAAAACTGTACGTTTGAAGTAAAAAAATTACTAAATGGTCAAGGGACTCGTGCGCTAGGAGCCATTATGGGTCTAAGCGCGCGCTTGGTGTAATAAGTTAAGGTGATTTGCGTACCTGAAATACCAAGTGAATGCAGAATATTTGTTAATTTATATCTTTTTAGAATAGTATGGTGAATACGTAATCACGTTAAGCCAACACTGTCATGCTGTCACAATGTGATAAGAGTATTTTTGTTTATAAAATTGCCTATTTGGGTAAAACGGGGAGCTCTGGCGAACAACTAGCATTCAAGATGACGGATTTTTTTTCCTATTTCAAACTGATAATAGATCAAACTAGAGACATTCCGTGCTATTTGTGACCCCACGCGGCATCATTTGGTGTTAATGACGACCATAATGATGAAAATTGCAATTATGGGAGAAATAATTGTAATTAACGTTTCTTCAACCTTGATTCAATTTTTATTTCAATTGAACATACATATTTTCAAACCATAGATTCCCCTTCCAAAACTAAAATCCACTCATTGTATTAATTTTTGGCCTTGGTCCCCGTTTTACCCGCACTTTTTTGGAAACGGAGATCGGCGCACCATCTAGCAAAAGTATTTTTTTCCACTCAATGGTTTAAAATTACAAAGTCTCGTCATAACAATAGCTAGATAATTGTTCACAGATAGTGAATACGAGTAGACGATTTTTTTATTGATTACGACAGGTGATTTATTTGGTCTGAAACACTAACATCCCCATTTTACCCGATCTTCCCCTATACTAGTGTTTACGCGAGGAACAGGCATGTAAGCGAAAACGAGTGGTTGAATTTGATGCCTTGTACACAATGAAGTTATATTTCACTTAGATGTAGAAAACATAATTATTTTGGCATACGCTGACGATTTTTTTAAACACTTTTTACAGTAGCAACCTGCCTGTCATGTAACCGGCCTGCAACACACGTGTTCATACCGTGTGGACATCAGTGCTGCTGCCAGCAGTGCGCACAGGTTTTTGGAGCGGCTGTGGTGAAAAGTTGCCCAAAATGCCAAACGCCCTTCACCCAATACATAGGTATTAACACGTAAAAAAGATGTAAAAAAAACGAGATGCATCTTGAAAACTCGTTGATATTAAAACTATATATCCAATCTCTGTATGTGTTGTTTTATTTGAACTTTCCCCGTAACTTATTTTTCTCAACAAAATATCCGAATATGT
Source organism: Euura saliciscinereae (assembly GCA_018420115.1). NCBI lineage: Eukaryota > Metazoa > Arthropoda > Insecta > Hymenoptera > Tenthredinidae > Euura > Euura saliciscinereae. The sequence continues at coordinate 8,761 of JAFFZH010010291.1, read as the reverse complement.
AAATATGTATACATTGATTTATAGTATATGTATATCATAAATAATCATACATACTATAAATAAATACATGTATATAATACACATCCATTGATATTTATATATAATTATATCTATATATACGTATCAAAAATGTCTGATAATTATATTCATGTATTATAAATGTCATACTTGTAGTTATAGATTGAAGAAGCATCTATGATTTTCCCCTGAAATTCTAAACTGAAAGTTATCATTTTAAAGGGCAAATAAAAGCGCCGTTAAAACCATGGTATGTAGCAAAATTATCTCAACTGGGCATACTAATAGTATTATTTATTCGTTTTGGGACAAGCTCATGAATTATTGGTATTTTATAACTGTAGCACATACAATACTGAAGATCAAGACATATTTACGTAGTACGTTCATTAAATACCAATTTTTTAATATTGACGATTGTTGGAAACCCATTGCAGGACAGCCGTTTCAATTCAAATTACATATCACTAACCTCATGTTAATTTACTCATTTTATAACGCATCTATCCGATGGGACACGTGAAAAAATAAAATTATCTTTCATCATTTTTGGACTTTCGGCACTTTAGGCTCTCGGAATCAGAGCTTGTTGAGTTCGCGACCATTCATTTATTTCACTCATCTGAACATTGTCATTCTGTACTTTTGGCAGTCGACGTAAATAATGCTGAAAATTAAAATTCGTATCGAAGAACTGTCCATCATTTAGTTTGCTCAACAGTAGACCCTTTCGGAATTCTGAGCTTTCTGATAATTTTAATCCCAACTTTATGGCGTACGTAATTTTAGTGTCGGCAATATGTCAGTCTGTCCAGTCCTCTTTCTACAAATTTATCTGTTGTCTTTTTTTATATCGGCTGATTAAAATTATAATTCAATAATGTCAGGACTTTGTTAATTGTCGTCGTTATAAATCGTTATAAATAAATTCTGAATTAGGGCCTTTCGAAATTTTTTCGATTCGGAATTTCATGCCGACCCCGGGGGGGTTAAAAAATCTCTAGAAGCCTTTATCTTGGGGGGGGGGGGGGGGGGGGGGGGGGGGGGTAAAACCCATTCTTACGTAATATTTTGTAAGTCGACATGTAATATTAGAAATCGACTAGCTGATCCTTTTCTAACAACATTTTATTATTCTAAAAAACGAGATAGAATCTTACGTAAGAAGACGGAGGAGGGGTTCGAGAAATCTTATGTAGCCTTACATGGGGGTAGGGGGGGGTCAAAAATCGCCAAAATCGTCCTTACGTAATTAATGAATGGCCCCTTAATCGATTTTTAATCAGCTTGAATTTTGAAAGAGACCGTTCGCCACTGCAGTTGGATGTCATTATGCAAAGATATATTCTTAGCAGTATCTCTACATTTGGAAAACTATCTTTTACTTGCTTGTTCACCAATAATTTTAGCATGAAATGTTCTTGGCTCATCCCCGCTTCTTATTCCTTAATAAACTCAATACAAAATTCTCTATAGTGTAGAAGCTCGATTCCAAGATTCCCATCAAGGTCATTCTTATAAACATCACATAATGATTTAGCACGATAATCAATTTCTTCCCGAGTCAGATCATTGAGTCCTCTCAGAAAACCGAATCGGGAATGTATCTCTGTGTATGCGGAAATTCTTTTCGTTCATGACGTAATGTATTCGTCAATAATCGGAAGAAAACTCTGTACGCGAAATGTTTCTGATGCAGTTAACTCGACTTCTGTCATATGACTGACCACGGAAATTTTTTATATCAAGATGATTCTCCCCGTGCGGAAAAATCTTAGGGCTGCCCTAACATTAACAAGGCCTTGATAAGGGTCAAACATGGCATCCTCTAGTGGTGACACCCTACCATAGACTCACTTGGCCTTGATTTGGGCGCAATATGGTTTCCTTAAGTATGGTTACCTAGCACATCGCCAGAATGGCCTTGCTTTGGCCATGATGTGGCTTCCTCAAGTAGGGTTAGCTAGTACATCCTCAGAAAGACCTTGGTTAGGATTACCGAGGGTGTCCCTAATTGTGGGTCGCTAGTAAAGTACCACCAAGGCCTT